>APFE031437790.1:107769-130470 GCA_000404065.3 Pinus taeda
ACATGAACACCATGATATAAGGTGGAAACCCAATGTGGGTGAAAACCACCTGCTGCAATATGTTTCTATCTTCTTTCAATTAGAAACTTCTTTTTACAATTGTACTAGTGTAGTCCTTTACCAGTACACAGGCTGCAACCTGCAGAGAGCTACAACCCTCTGTCGTTTTCCAGACTCTCTTGGAAGGGAGCTACAACCCCCTTATCTCTTGCACTAGCCAAGATACTAGTACGTAGGTGCTGGCCTACAGAAGGCTACAACCATCTCTTTCTTCCAGGGACCACGTTTCATAAATTTTCAGACTGGATCCTTTTCACCAATTATCACTGAATCAAGTAGACACTTCTCTAACAGTTGTATCCAAATCACAGTAACAGTAACCACACACCAAATCTGAACCCAGAACAAAAGATATTATCATTCAGGCTTAAAGATTATGACCCATCAATAGAACTTATCCTTCTCCTTGTGCTCAGGTTCCTTCTTTATTCAAATCGAGATCTGCACCATAACCTAATCACAGTATTCCAGATCTAGCACTTTATCAGATATTCAATAACAATTCAGATGATGCTTTGCTAAATGATCTCCTTCCCCTTTTATAGTCTTAGGCCTTTCACAATGCCACGGTCCAAAACCATAATAACACAATACCATGAACCCAATACTTGGGATCAACACTTTTGGATGCAATACCACGGACCAAAACCATAGGATCAAAAAACCGTCGAACCAATACCATGAACCAACCATGAAAGTGCGTGAACTTTTATCCACATGAAATAAAATTTTTCTCCACATAAAATTGCATGAAATTTTCTCCACATGAAATAAACTTTTTCTCCACAAGAAATAAACTTTTTCTCCACATAAAAGTGCGTGAAATTTTCTCCACATGAAATAAATTTTTTCTCCACATAAAAGTGCGTGAACTTTTTTTTCTACATGAAATAAACTTTTCTTTGCATAAAAGTGCGTGAAATTTATCTCGACATGAAATAAACTTTTCTCTGCATAAAAATGCGTGAAGTTTTCTCCACATGAGATAAACTTTTCTTCGCATAAAAGTGCGTGAACTTTTTACATGAAATAAACTTTTCTTTGCATCAAAGTGCGTGAACTTTTCTCTACATGAAATAAACTTTTATCTTCATGAAAGTGCGTGAACTTTGTTGCACTATAATTTATCATCTGAGATGAGTGGGTTGCCATCAAGTACAACATATGTATCATAATGCCAACAATGTGCTTGGAGAGACAAAAATATGAATGAGACCTTATTCAAATATTCGAGGCACTAACTTTTGGATTTATTGGGATCATAATATTCAACATCAGGGCACGTTGTCTCTGAATGGGAGGTTGCTCAAAGACCATTGGACATTAGGTTGAGATATTCTGTGAGGAACTTTGGAGATCCTCGAATGGACAATGGTGGCAGGGTCTGAACCAATCTAAATATTAGTGTCAAATGCGCCTCCTAATATGTTTTGGGATGCCCAACTATAAAAAACAATTGTAGTAGGGCCTCTTAACCAATGCTAAATGGAGGACCCATTACTTAGGTCCCGGAGCAGGTGGTACTACCAGATCATAATCCACATCACAAGATGACATAGTTGGTCAACAAAACTTTATTGAACATATTCCAAATGCAGATGAACTTATTGATATTACTATTACAAAGGAGATTGAGGTGGCCAATAGAGAAAGGAATATTAAAGCCATGCCAGTTAGACTAGACCTAGTTGTATCTCCACCTAGGGATGTTGTTCAGGTTTCTTCTGGTTCCTCTTCCCTTTCCAATAGTCCTATGCACCACAAGAACAACAATAGAAACAATAAGTCGATAAAAACTTAAGAGGAAATCTAAAGACTAATCTTAGGTGTCAACATATATTGAGAAAACATTTCTAGATTGAGAAAAAGTGTCTTGGTGGGGCGTTGGGTATATGCATTGTATATAGGTGTGTAGATGAAGGATTAGATATAGAAGAATTGGAGCTCTCTACTCGGATATAGAACAAAATTCAATGTATTGGTGAACGGTTGGTTTGGTTTCCACTTCTTAAAGGAAGAAGATCTTAATAGGATATTGGACTTGGCTTGGGTAAAGGGATGAGGGTTTTTAGTGTTACAAATATGGAATATTGGTTTTGACCCAATATTGGAAGCCCCAAAAAGGAAAATTGTGTGGGGAAAATTCCTTGGACTTCCTCTTGAACTATGGTCTAAGAAGACCACTACGAAGATTTCTAGCCGGATTGGGAAATTTTATTTTGTGGACAAAAGGAGCATTATACTTATCGAAAAAAGAGTTTCATGATTCCTTGTGGAGATGGATCTATCAAGAATCCTTAAGGCACCACATTATCCATAAGACAACAAGTGCATTTTTGGGGAATATGTTTCACGTGTAATGGTTGTAAAAAAACTGGTCATCTAATAGCTAAATGCCTTAATCGATTGCATCAAAGAAACATGGTTAAAGACTAACAGATCACTAAATAGAATAGTTATCATGTTGGGCTCTGAAAAAATTGGAACATTATATTCAAGAAGTGATCATCAAGATGTGCAAGAGGAAATTTCCTATCCCATTCCTCTCCTCCAAAATCTGTGGACAGAATTGTCTGGTCAAGAGCAAGTTTGCAACGATCTTCCTACAAACTTTGGGTCTCCTACACTCCCTCCGAAAGTAAAATCGCCCATGTCCATGCATGTGTAGAAATAAAAATGTAACCATAGGCATCGCAAAGCTTCCTTATTATATCCCATTTGAAAACTCCCTCATTTGGACATAGACTATTTTCCCCTATCTGATGACTCTGAATTATAAGAAATTATGGGTGTACCTTTTGATGGCATAAAACCTCTATCTATTAAGAAGAATTTCTTTCAAGAATGTGACCCCATACAGAGGAAAATGTGAGGGAGAGCGGACTTCCCAGGAGAAAGAAAAAGGAAGTTAAATATAAAAAAAATATCTATATTGGGGGGTTGAATCTGTGCTCAATGAAAGATTCTTTGCGGCCATTGAGGAGTTTCTTTTTCCTCCTATCAACCCTAGGCCATCCAATGAAGACAAAGACACTTTGAGTAAAGGAAAATTTCAGGACCTTAGAGCAGTGTCTCCCGGGTCTTCCACTTCCTAATGAATATATTGTCCTTAAACATTAGGGGATGTGATCCTCCCACACAATTAGATCCCTGAATTGCAGTATATTATTAAAGGACCCCGAACTTATTCTACTTTAGGAAACTATGTGCTCAAAGGAAAAATCTTGTGAGTTATTGTTGAAATTGCGACCCTCGTGGATTGATTGTGATATTGCTACATATGGTATCTCTGGCTGGCTCATTTTCATGTGGAACCTCAAAAGATGCATTTTAAAATCCTACAAGACTATTGCAGGTATCATATTATCTGGATACTATATTGGATAAAGTTTTAGGATCTGAATCTTGAACATTTACGCGCCATACAACCACGAGAAGGCCTTTTGGGATAAAATCGATGGTTGTGGCATTCTGGATATTCAACACACTATTGTAGCTAGGGACCTGAATCTAATCGTGGAAGCTAGAGAATGATGGGATCAAAAGGTTAGAATGTACCCTCTAGCTAATTATTTCAAAGAAATTTTTAATTGAAAATTTCTCATGGACATTATCCTGAACGCTATTTTCCCAACTTAGAGAAATGACCACTCTCGGGAAGAAGGAATTGCCAAAAGACTCGATAAGTTTCTAGTCCATTCTTTTGTTTTCTCAAAATTGGAGAAACTAGAAGCATCGACCTTCTATTCTAATGCTTCTGATCATGATGCCATTTTTCTACAATGGAGGGGTGAAGCGGATGCAATTTCCATACATTTAAGGGTAATCATACATGGATAAATGATTTGGACATTAGGGAATTGGTAAAACAATCTTAGAATCAGTCGAACCCCTCAAAAAATTTAACGCCAATGGAAACCATAGGGCTAAAGCTCTAGAGACTTAAGGAAAAGGTTTGGACCTGGACTAGAATGCACAAGGAAGAACAAATTAGGGATTTACGTGAGATTGAAAAGGAACTAACAACTTTCTTGGACCCCTCTAGCCCAATTTTTTTTCTGATCAATTTAATAATATCGTAATGGAGATAATTTAGAGGGAAAGAGCCCAATTTTTTTTTTTTTTTTTTCTGATCAATTTAATAATATCGTAATGGAGATAATTTAGAGGGAAAGTACAATCTTAAAGGCATAGGAGGAAGAGTGGCATCTCAAGAGTAGGGTTGTTTGGATAAAAGGTGGTTAAAAAAACACTAGATTTTTTCACAAGGTAGCTAGAAAAAGGAAGGCATTGAATTCCATTCGACATATTTAGAATGAGGAGGGTAGGGTTCTTACATCACTAAAGGAAATTAAGGAAGAAGTCATTAGATACTTTCAAAAGAAATACATATATTTGGAGGACAACGTTGAGGTTAAAAAGGAGGTGGCAAGATTATTCCCTGAGTTTGTGAATGAAGAATATATCAGTCTCATGGATAGTCCTGATACAGAAGAAGGGATCTTACATACCCTGAAAGAGATGACTAAGGATAAGAACCTGGGAGTGGATGGATGGCCCATGGAATTATTCATTTCCTTCTTTGATCTTATGGGCCCCGAGCTCATCCAAATGGTGGAAGAAACTCGTTGTTCTGGCTTCATATCAAGTGTTGTTAATGCCACATTTCTTACTCTTATCCCCAAAAAATCTCATTCTTTATGCTTTCTCTTTGTAATTCTGTTAACAAGCTCATTTCTAAATTGATAGCTAATAGAGGTAGAAATATTATTTCCCCACATATTTGTCCAAAGTAATTTGGTTTCCGTCCTGACAGGATAATTCAATATGTCATGGCATTCACTCAAGAAAGTATCGCTCCATCAAAATCTGCTAGTTAAAGTCCTTCCTTATGAAAATATACCTATTGAAGATTTATGATCGCATGGACTGAGATTTCCTCTGATTGATCCTCCTATGAATTGGTTTCCCTCCTAGACATGTAAAGTGGATCATGGCTTGTGTGAATTATGCTTTAGTGGTTGTCTTAATCAATGGATATCCAATTGATTTCTTCAAAATCTCTAGGCGACTAAGACAATGGTGCGCACTTTCCCCCTCCTATTTATTTTGGTAATGGATTCCCTTAGTACATGTATTAGATAAGAGAAATGAATTGGAACCATTACTAGTTTTAGTGTGTCGACCAACTTTTCAACTACCCATCTCCTATTTGTGGACAATGTCTTTTGCTTCGAAGCTGCAGAGATATCAGAATAGGGGAATGTCCATTAGATATTCTCTAGATTTCAGAGGGCCTCGAGCCTCATCATAAACCAACACAAGTATGAAATCCTTTCAGATGAGATGAATTTAGATAATATCTTACATATTGTGTTCCTATTTGGCGTCAAATCCACCTTTTTTTCCTCTGGGCTCAAGTATTTAGGATGTTTTCTTAAGCCATGTAACTACCAAATACTGGACTAGAATTGGTTCATTTGTAAAGTCAAGAATAAAATGTCCTTGTGGGACCATAGATGCCTTACTCTTGGAGGTACAGTGATAATGACCAAAGTGGTACTATAAGGAATTTCAATCTTTTGGATGCATTTATTTCTTATTCCCTTAGTTTTCATAAAAAAATCAATGCCATTATTATTAATTTCCTCTGGTCGAGTGTTGGTAATAACAATAAATTCCATGTCTGCAAGCTTGAGTCTCTTACTAATCCAATTGAAATAGGTGGATGGGGAATGAGAGACACTACACATTTTAATTTGCCCTAACACTCTAGAAATCTTTGGAGGGCTTTTAATTCCTTAGGCATTTGGCATGAGATTGTACAGGGGAAATACCTTTGACACCTAAGACTGGATGAATGGGTTGTTTTCGGGGCTCCAAATAATGATGACAAAAAAACCCTCGCTATGTGGAAACATGTGCTAGCAAGTAGGAGATGGTAGAAAAATGCTCATTGGGTTAGATGCAATTAAGGGCTTTATTGGAGACCATAGCCTCTCTCCCCAAATAATTTTCTATTTAAATCAAATAGGTATTCGCTGACCTGCAGAATCATGACCTATTTGATTCATAGGCCCATTCTTGGCCACATTCATGGGAGTTGGGCCTCTCGGCTGAGTGGGAACTTGGATGGGAATCTTGCAGGCATAAAATACGTGCAACAAGGATTTCCATTTTTAACTAGCCTGATACCCTTGCATGGGGCAATAGAAATGTGAATGGCAATATTTGAGTCAAAGAATATTATCTTTACATCTTTGGTTCTCCCCAGACTAACCCATTTGAGGATTGGACTGTTCCGATGTGGAAGTGGGAAGCTCCTTTGAAACTCAAATGCTTCTCTTCGTTAACCCACTTCAATCGCATTCTTACCTGGGAAACTTGATGAAAAGAGGCCTTATTAGTTCGAGAAGATGCCATTTGTGTGGGGCCGCCTTTGGAGATTACATACAGATGTTCCTAGACTGACCCTTTTCTAGAGAGATTTGGGTGAGAGTTGTTGATAAGTTGCAAATTAGGGTGGACTGGAACTGGCAGTCCATCATTTCTTGTCTCAGATACTAGACATTTGAGCACATATGCTACAGAACAATCCCCGTGTACATGCTTTGGGGGATCCGGAGAACCTGAAATGCAATTGTATTTGACAGTAGTACTCCTAGTGCTACTGCCATAGGTCTTAAAATTGTTGGCCATTTTCTAGAGATTAACCCTTGGAAACCTTGGACCTCTCGACGCCCTATAACTTTCAAAGAAATGGGAGATTCCTACCCATTGGGATCCATTGATGGTGACTCAAATAGAGGCAAATGTGGATGCAGTGCACTCATCAAATTATGCCCTTATCATGAATATTGCTCCTATTGGCATGGGGTGTGGGGAACAATTTCCGGGCCGAGATTGTTACACTTTGGGGTATCCTACAATGTGCGAAATGGCTTGCAATTGACTCCATTAAGATTACAAGGGACTCAAAATCGATCATTGAATGGGTGCAAGGTATGAACTCCCTTTTGACCCCCCTCCTTCACCATTGGATGGACAACATTTTGCAGCTCATTCCTTCGTTTGGTGATATCTCATTTGTTCATGTGTACCACGAACACAACATGAAGGCGGATGATTTTTCCAAACATGGAGTTCCCCTTTGTTCTGGTAGGATGATTTTTGAAATGCTGCAAAATGGCTGTAAAATGGCTCTATGTATGAAGTGGGATCCTTAAATCTCTGATTTTGAGGATTTTTCATGGAATTTTTCCCCTAGGCCTATTATGTGATGATGTTTTTTAATGCTCTGTGCTCGATCTCTGTTTTGATTTTCAGGACTGTAAGTTTCTCATATCGCTCTATTTTTTTTTATTTTTTTATTTTTTTAATTTGTGTATTTCTGTAATCCATAATAAATTAAGCAAAGTCTTTTGGTAGAAATCACATAAGAAAGATTTTTGGCCAATACATTTAGAACCAACTAATATGTAGTAATTTGTTCACAAAAATCTTTATCCTCCCAAACTATATAAAACACCTCTTTTTAATAAAAAAAAGTTATTTTTTTCCTTTAAATTTTATATATAACCAAAATTGAAATAGATAAACCTGCATTGTTCTTGGTTATTAGGTTTCATTGAATAGTGAATGTTATGGTCATCAAAGTCGTTGCGCATAGTTCAGTCTTCTTTAGAGTTCTTTGTGATTCATATTTGCATAATGGTATGGAGTAGTTTCACATTTCTTTATTGTGAGTAAATAAGCGTCTTTCCTCATGGTCCCATTACCTACACATAGAAGGTGATTACAAAGGTTTAACCCTTAACAATCTCCCCCTGTCCACTTCACATGTCTACAGAAAGTAATATTTTGAAATCGTATACCCTTGGCATGTTTACATAACGTAAATGTTTATGTAACTTGTTATATATATATAATTGATATTAAAATATTTTATTATAATATAACAATTTTTACTTTTAATTATTTATATCATATTCATTTTTAATTAAAAATTATTTTTTTTAAACATAATTTTTAATTTTTAATTTTATTTAAAAAATACAAATAAATATACTTACACATAAAAAATCTCTCTGCTTAAAAATAATAAAATACAATAAAAAAAAAAAATATTCGAATATGAAAAACTCTTTATAGAATATAACCTCATGAATGAACACAACACAGAGAGAACTACTTTAAATAAATTCCAAACACCAAAATTCCAGATAAAATAACACATAATTCTTAGCATTGGGTGCATTTTCCCTGTAAAAGTGCAAGTTTGTTGAATTTTGACATAGGATAAAGTGGGAAGGAAAAATTAAAAATTGGCAAACTCATATCACCCTCTCCACGTGGTTTTCGTTCTCCAAGCCACCCGAACATTGATAGAATATTGGTTAGTTTTTTAATGTTTCCTATTATGTTTTTCGGGTTAAAAATTAGCCAAAATATCATAAAGATTTATGGTAATTTCTATAATAATTTAAAGAGTATGTTAAAATATATAGATTAGATTAATTAGTATAGATTCATTTTAATTATGGATTTACTAAGAGCTGAGAAAGATCAATTTTCAAACTTGATAAAAGATTTACAAGTCAATTAATCTTTTTAGTGGCTCTTAAATATGTGATTAAGATATATTTATAGTAATAATTTGTCATTGTTTAAATTGTATTTTTGGATATTTTATCATTGTTTAATATTTAATATTAAAAATTGAATGAATTACACATTTTATTTTTATTAAAAAATAACTACTTATTTTACCTTTAATTAAATTTTTTTCCAAGCTAAAGTTAACATTAACATAGACACACATATAAACATTTTTTTGTAAAAAGGGAGAGACACACATATATATAAACACACTTTCTATAGAGAGGAAAAATTCATATTAAAATATTTTAGTTAATATTGATATTCAAAGAGTTTATTTAAGTTCTATATTGAGATATTTATAAGAGGAATAGTTTTTTTTTTTTATTATTTTGTCTCTATAAAGTTATATAAAATTATATTATTTAAGATAGATATTCAAATATTTTATTGATTACCTGAAGAGTGAAAGTAAATTATCAAAGAACCAAGTAAAATGAAAGTGAAATATCAACAACTGAGTTAATTATTGTGTTAATGGATTTTTAATTGTTTATTTATATGGTTATTTAATTTTTGTTTTTTTTTGTTTTTTTGAGGATGTGACATACTTACACATGCCCTTCACAGTGGATTGTAGAATGAGCCTCTGTGCTCAAAAATTGCAAAACACATTTCTTTTTCTTTAATTTTGAAGAAAAAAAACATTTCACCAAAACTTTTTTTTTTCTAACCTTCTTGAATTAAGTCAAGTCTTATTAGCACAACTCATTGAGAATGGGTCATGTCAGCAAGGCAACTCAAAATGAAACCTCACAGGGTGGGAATTAAGTCAAGTCTTATTAGCACAACTTGTTGAGGATGGGTCATGTCAGCAAGGCAACCCAAGATCAAACCTCATAGGTTGGTTGTGCCCTAGGCTAAGGGGAGGAGACATGCTAAGGGCTAGTGTGGCCTACGCTGAGTGCCATCCCCAAGTAACTTTAATAGCTTAGATGCCCCTGGGTCACTACCCCTTTAAATCTATCGTTGATTCCCCGAATATTTTGGAATCGGACGGACATGGTCAACAATCAACATAAGAATAGCCGTCGCTGCTCCTCAAACTACAGGGCAAGCCTATAAAATCACAATCTTCTTAAATTAAAAAAAACAATATCCATTCGCAAATATATATCTTTAAAAAAAAAAATTAATACACTATATCCCCAACCGAAAAAAGAACAAAAGAACGAAACCTTTAGAAAGATATATGTCCGACGAAAATTAATAACAACAAAAATACCATGGCCAACGAAAATTAATAACAACAAAATTTCTCTCGCCGACGGGACACAAAGCCCACAATTTTGTTGAAAGGGCTGTCAGTGCTCACCACATCGGCTCAGGCTTGGCGCCCGTCGATAAAATTGACAGCTTGGCGGCCCTGGATTCAATGTGGCAGATGCGATTCCTCTGCAAACCAGAAAGGAGCGGCTGCGTATGGTAGCAACGCCTCTTCAAGATTCTGACGGGACCTCAACAATTTTCTGGCTTGGTGGCAGCGGCTTTGTTCTTATGCTGCAAAAAAGATCTCAACTCTTCCACGCAGAGTGCAGCTGCCAGAGAAACTCAACTCTCTGACGCAGAGAACAGCTGCAACTTACGAATGCTTTGGCTTTTGAATCCTCTAGCTGTCATAGTAATCTGATAAATGAACAACGGAGAAAACCACACAATAACAGCCGCAGCTCAGTAAATTGCTTAAAATATATATAATTATAAATACATATTCACACATACATGATTGACGGTTATTAATTTAACTTTTAAAAATAAGTGCTTCATTGGATTGCTTAAAAGTCAGGACTTCATACTTCAGACTTTTAATCCACGTAGTTTATTGCACTATTTTTTGAATTGATCAATTTATTTTAGCTTCACCGGCCGAACTTCGGCATTCTCCATTTCTTACCCCCGGAAATGTTATGGCATTATCATGAAAGCGGCTTTAATTTCTTGGAACGTTACTGCGTTTTAGAGTGCCTTGACTTCTTTAACATAAATTTGAAGTAGTTCAACAACAAAGTGACTAGATCGTTTACATTTTTGTTGGGTCAATTTAAGCCAAGCACACTTATTTTTGTTATTTATAATGGTGGTTTTCTTTCTTATGAAATGTGTAATTTTTTTATTGTTTAAATTGTACTTTTTAATGGTATAGTCCAAAAATATTTATTGGATTTTAAAAAAATTGATAAAATCAAAAGATCAAAATGTGAAATAGTGAAACTACTTCAAATGTTTTAGTCATCGAAAACTTTTTTTTGCCAATTGCTTTATATATATAGATATATATAATAAAAACACATTGAAAATTTTTTACATAATTATATGTGGAAAACATTTTCTACAATGTGGGAAATGGTTTTTTTGTTATTAATATATTTTTAATCATACTTTATGTAACACATCGAATTAAAAAAAAATAAAATCTCCATAATTACCATAAATAACTTTTATATCTTACCTCATTTATTGCACAACGTATACAAAGGTTAAGGGGTCATTAGAGATACGAAGGGTTGGCATGTATTAAGGATTGAAATAAATATAACACCAAATCATTTGCATGGCTATCCGTCCAAGCTCTTGGTTGCACTCCATTTGTCCTCACCTCAGTAGTGGTGATGACTCCTCCACTTGACTCTGATTAATGCAAAGGTCTTGAATGATGCATCCGGCCCATTGTAGGTGGCTAGGCATGGGGACTCTAACCCGAAGTAATCCCTAACCTCACTATTCCCTTCCATTTTGTCTATATGATGAGAGAGGGAAACTCTGAAAATATGAAGGGTGAGAAACACTAGAATGAGGGTTTCTACCTGTGCCCTTGCGTGCCCTCCTTTCATGCAGGCAACAACAACGAGGTAGTCCACTAGACACAATTTTATTTTTATTTTTATTTTTAGTTTTTTATGAATTGATAATGCAACTACCTTATCAATTTTGGTTATACTGACCACTATGATGTTTGTAAGCATGCTCAGAAGGAAGGTCTGAGCTCCTTCCTCAACCCCGAGGGCCGAACGGAAATAGCCCTCTGTCACAAAGACCAGGTTCATTTTAATCTAGGACACTCCCTCTTGGTTTCATTTTCCTCTGGTAGTTGCGGTTGACAAAAGATGGTGGCTTCTAGGTATGCAAGCTCCAACTATGGCGTTGTTCCTCACAAGTATCAAATCATTAACATAACTACGTTTAAGCATTATCTGCAGGTATTCTTCCCTATGACTACCTCTAACGAGTTTCTTGATCGCATTACAGGTATTCGCTTGAACCTTACTTCAGAGTTAATGAGCCTTCGAGAAGGGCCTCTACCTGAGCTAAATTTCTCTGCTATTGATAGGTTGGTTACCCAAATCAACAATCTTCTTGTCTGGTATATTAGGTTTAGCTCCACATTTAGGGGTGGGAAGGTTTGTTGGCTATCGACACAAACAAACCATCACCATCCCGGAATTCACAATCGATTTAAGAGTTAAGTTATGTTGATAGGTTGTGTCTCATTTGGATTCACAGCTTGGCTTCCTGGACTATACTGAAACATTTCCAAATATTTTCTAGCTGAGTTGTTTATGGATGCTGCTTAAAATGCATGTGCTGCTAGATATGATTCTGTTTTATTTTTTTGGTTGTATTGAATGTTTGGTAGATTATGAACAATCTTTGCCAAGGCAAACCGAGTATCTGAGCAGATTCATGGTAGTAAGAATGTGTCCTATAATGAAGGGAATAATTGAACCAAGGGTTCAGAACAGAGGAATGTTTCTCAGATGTTTTTGTTCTTGGGACTTTCTATTTATATAATACTATTTTCATTCATGAATTTGATGGTGATACCTGTTTGTGAATAGAAAAAATGCATACATAATGAAAGGTGTTGTATGAATGCCAAATCTGGATTATGTGCATAGTAATAAGTCCGACAAACATATTAAAATGTAAATATATGTTAAGTCGTATATATCTATCTATATATATATATAGATATATAAATAAATTATGGTTTCCAATCCTGTTTTACTATCGAAAGAATTTTTATGCTTTAAGGTTTCAAGCCTTTATTGTTCAGTAAAAAAATGATTACTCTCAGTGCTTCTTTCATGATAATTGGTATTTAATGTACACATAATTTAGATTGTTCCGTTCTAGAATATACACATTTAGCAGGATCTAGGTAGGGATTATAACCCTACATTCATTACATTCGTCTTTAGTACAACAAGTATTAGTTAGGGTTGTAAATTATAATAATGCATGGTTTAGATTTAATCATAATGTAAAACTAGAGAAAAGACTATGGCATCTAATTTCTTCTCTAAAAAGAATGTAACTGTTATACAAAATGTCATACATATTTATCAATTTCTAACTTAAAGACCAAAAAATAGATCATTACTCCTAATGCACACCATTTACTGTTAGTAATAATTAAAATCCTTTGAGTACTTATTTGTCCAGAGTTATTTATTCTGTACAATCAGTAAACTTTCTGGATAGACTCACCACCCAGCCATGGACCCGACAATCACCTCCACGGTCCCCAACCGAGCACTTCTTGCTCCTAATAGTCAGAATAAAAGAAGTCAGGTATCTTGGGCATCAGGACTACTGTCCAGCCTCAAGTTGCATACCCACTCGACTGTTTGCTATAATTCAAAACCTTCCCACTGGAATCACAACCCAGCTCAGGGGAAAAATTCTGCAGCCCCCCTTGTTTCCCTTTCCCTTTCTTTTTTGGATAAAGGTGGTGGAGACTGTTTGTAACTATTCCAGGAGTTGTCATAACTATTTTGTATTTAGTCCTTTTATTAATTAACCTTGTTTAATTTCTTTAAACAAAATGTCATGATACTTGGCTTTTCTAGCCTTAACTTCTTTTAACAACATGTTAAGTGAATTTAAAAGTTCATAAGTTCAATATAACTTGGTAAAAATAAAAGTAAATATGACGCAATAGAAGGGTGTTGCATCTCTCCTCCCTTATGAGGAATACCATCCTCGGTGTTCTTCTAAGAAAATAATGTTGGATAGGCCTGCAACATTACCTCCTCCTCTTCCCAAGTGGCCTCCTCCGGGCCAAATTGCCTACATTGCATTTTAACCTAGGGGCTGGTTCTCTTCTGTAAGGTGGTTTCTCTCTGATATAAAATACAAAGAGGCTCTGCTAGGAACTCTCCCTCAGGCTCGACCTGCACACACCATAATTGATAGTTAGACTTGTGTCAAACAACAATTTCAACTTTATATATTTATTTGTTCCTATTACCTATATGTTTTCCTAGTTAATTATATGATGAGGTTTGTATACATATTTTTTTAGTAATGATACATGGAAGACATTGTGAACCCGAATGTAGCCTGGAAGTGCTAATTTATATGCCACTGGTCCAATTCATTCCAAGATTTGGAATGGATCACAATACCATGGTGCTAGCTTGGCGCAACCCTTCCACTGTAGAGTGTTCTTCTGTTGTTTAACTTTTAAGTATACATGATCCTCTATTTAGGATTCTTTATGAGTCCTCTTTTTGTCTGCATAAACCTTTTGCCTATTTTACACAGCCTTTAAGTTCTGGCGAACCTTTTCACTGTGGCCTCCATTTTAGCTAACATATCTAGACCTAGTGCCAACTTATTAACCGGTTTATTCCAGTCAGTGGGTACCCAACACTTGCTTCCATACAGTACCTCAAAAGGACTCATGCCTAATGACTCATGAAGGCCATTGTTATATGCAAACTCTACTAAATGGAGGTAATTTTCCCACTTGTGGCGTTGCTGCATAACGAACATTCTTAACATATCTTCGAGGACTTGGTTTACTCATTCCGTTTGGCCATCTATTTGCGGATGGTAAGCAATGCTAAATTGAATTTGAGTACCAACCCAAAAAAAAGGGTTTTCCAAAAAGCAGATGTAGATTTTACATCCCTGTCGGAAATCACAACTCGAGGTATCCCTGTAATAGGAAGATTTCATTCATGAATATATCTACCATGTCTACTATCTTGTAGGTGGATTTCTTCGGTATAAAATGGGTTGTTTTACTCTGCTTATCCACTGCCATCATAATTGAATCATGCTGCTTTCTAGTGCAGGGTAATCCTATAATAAATTCTAAAGTAATTGTATCCCATTTCCACTAAGGCATGGGTAACGATTGTAGGAGCCTCGCTGAATGTTGATGCTCTGTCTTTACTAACTGACATTCCAAACACTTGGATAAGTACTCCGCCACATCCTTTCTTAATGCTGGCTAGAAGTAACTTTTCCAGATAGATGTTAAAAGTTTCTGATATCATGGGTGGGCGGCATAGGGCTTCTTGTGAAATTTATCAAGTAATAATTGCTTAACATAATTTTGATTGGGAACATAAATTTTGTTCCTGATGGTCAACAATTCTTCAGGAGTTATATCATAATCAAATTGTTTTCCCTTTGTCTGACTTTCTACTGCTTGCTGTAATAGAAAAGCATATTATAGGTCCTTAAGGGACACTTCCTTGATAATTTCAGGGAGGTTAGATTGTGCCTAACTAAGTTGTATCTTGTAGACACAATGCATCTTTTTGCTTAATGCACCAGCCACCCGATTGTCCTTTCCCTTAAGATATTTCATATCGAGGTCAAATTCGCTTAGAAATGCAGTCCACCGGGCCTATTGAGCATTCAAACTTGACTAATTAAAAAAATTATTAAACTGCTATGATCGGTTAACAATAGAAATTTATTTCCTAAAAGGTAGTGCTACCACATTTTAAGTGCGTGTACAACTGCAGTTAAGTCTATATCATACGCAGAGTACCGTTGTTCATAGTCCTTCAATTTATGTGATTCATATGCAATGACCTTTTCCTCTTGAGTTAATACCCCACCAAATCCTTCCTTACTCATATCTATGCAAACAACGAATGGTTTCTCCAGATCTGCTACTTTCAGGACTAGTGTCGTGGTGAGTAACTGCTTCAGCTGCTCAAAACTCTACTGGCATTCTATTGTCCAATGGAAAGAACACCCTTTTTTCTTTAAGGATGTCATAGGAAAAGCTATCTTTGAAATTTTTTTATTGAATCAACAATAATAACCTGCATGGCCTAAAAAGGATCTGATATCAACAACATTTTTCGGGGTTGTCGATTCCATTATTGTTTTTATCTTTCCCGGGTCGACTTCTATGCCCTCAGCTGATATAACATGACCTAAATGCTGAATTTTATCTTTGTAAAAATCGCATTTGCTATATTTAGCGTATAGCTAATTATTTCGCAAGATTTGCAACATGATTCCTAAGTGTTGTTTGTGTTCCTCCTGATTTTTTGAATAAATTAAAATATCATCTATAAAAATCAACACATACTTATCTAGGAAAGGCTGAAATATACTATGCATCAAGCTCATAAAAATAGGCGTTTGTAAGGCTGAAAGGCAGTACTACAAACTCGTAATGACCATAGCGAGTTCGAAAAAAAGTCTTACAAATGTCCTCTTCCTTTATTCAGATTTGGTGATAACTGGATCTTAGATCAATCTTAGAGAATACGCTAGCCCCCTGAACTTGGTCATATAAGGGATATCTATTTTTGACGATGAGTTTGTTTAGTTGATAGTAGTCAATGCACAGTGTTAAAGTCCCATCCTTCTTTCGAACAAACGGTATTTGGGCTCCACATGGTGATACACTGGGACAAATGTACCATTTGCCTAGAAGCTCTTGCAACTGCATTTTCAGTTCCATTAACTAAGGGACGCTCATGTAGTAATTGGATTTTGAAACTGGGGCTGCTCCAGGTATGAGTTCGATAGTAAAATCAATGTCATGTCTAGGGGGAAATCCAAGAATAGTTTCTGGAAAACATCCTCAAATTCTTGGATTACATGGATGTTTTCTAAAGAAGTCATTTTGTTTTTTTCATGAAAGTATCCTACCTGAACAACGTAAATATGACAGCCTTTTCTAATGCATTTCCCTTATTGGTTAGCACTGATGGGGCATAACTTCATGCTTTTCTGGATTCCCTGAATTTCTTTTCTTTGCCCGAGTTCGGTAAGGTAGTTCACATATTTCTTTTTACAATCCACTAAGGACCGATGTCCTTCTAACCGGTCCATTCCTATCAATACATTGTAGGAACCTAGGGGTAATATATTCAGATCAACATGAATGAGCTGACCTGAAACTATGACAAGAAAATTTTCTAATTTGGCAGACATCTTCCTCTTAGCTCCAGTGGCTAGTTGTACTAGCCATGATTTCTTAAATTTGCTACTGGGCAGCGAACATTATTCTACCACCTTGGGGCTAATATAACTCAGGCTAGCACCTAGATCAAATAAAACAGAAAAAGGTTGATTAGCAATCCTACCTTTGCATTTGATGATAGTGGGTTGGTATTCTGGCTGCTGGTCATCCAATGTAGCATTAATTATGGGCATACTTCTCGCTATATCTCCAACTATAGAAGCTTCTTGCATATTGGACAATTGTTCAGTTCGGGCCTTGTGTGGGCAGTTCTTATAATAGTGAGATTCACCACAACCCCAACATTACAGAGGTGGCTTAGGTGGTTGTTTGGTCATAGGCTTATTAATACTTTCTGTCTATTTGTTGTCGGGGTATGCTGGAAATTTAGGTGGATTTTTAGAAAATTTTCCAAAGGTTCTCTGCTAACTATTTCATCCATTTCCAGATTTCTGTTTTCTATTAGGGGGTAGCTTCCTCATTTTTTTGCTTCATCTGTTGGTAACATATATGGCCCTTACACACCACGTCATCCATTGATCTTGTATAGTAGAATTCCAAATTTTCCTCATGAAATTAGGCAGACTGCTAATAAATCATTGAATCTTTGCTTTCTCCTCGTGCATGTATGGAACATATCGTAACAAGGAGGTGAACCTCTTCACATATTCATCCATAGTCAAGGGTCCCAACCTTAACTCATGGAACTCCTTTGCTTTTTCATCGTAATAATGCTCAGTCAAGTATTTATCCTTAAAGTGTTTCTAGAATTCTTGCCATGTCACCTGTTCTTCATCAGTCTTTCTCACTGTCTTGATTTCTTCCCACCATAGAGTGACTTTTCCCCATAACTGATAAACTGCTAAATGTGCTTTGAGCTTGTCAATGTATTCATAAATTTGGAGTTATTTCCCCATATCAATCAGCCATGCTTCGCCAACCTCCTCGGATTCTCCTTCGAATGATGATGGCTTGATTTTCTTAAATTCACCCTACAATTATGTCTTTTGCTTTTTGGTTTTCCTTTGTTCAAACACGTTATCTGAACACCCTTCTTCGTCCTCCTTACGTCCTTCTGTTGACTCGGCATTCTGTTCACCATGGTAAGCTTTTGGTGTTCTTTCTCTGTCCTCTGTACTGGGGTCTAGCCCTTGCTGGTTATGTCATTCAGACAGGGACTTGAGGATCTTTTCTTTCTCCCAGCTCGTTCAGTCATTATTAGACCTCAAATTTATCATTTATGCACGTAGTTGTTGCACAGTTTCTAGTAGCACAACATTAGCTTGTTAAGACTCCTCTCACAGTTGTATCCATATATCTGGATTGGCCTCCACATAATGCACCTCCAGCAGGTTTGGGATCTTGGGGCTCCTTTGCATGTTGACTGCGGACTTCTGCCTCTGTCTCTGTGTTCACATTTACAAATCAATTGTTTATTGTACATTTTTAAGCACAACAACAACAAAAAAATTCTGTTGTATATTATTTAACCCAAAAACCTCAATGTACGAATCTGGGCTTTGATACCATTTGTAACACCTCGAATTAAAAAAAAAAAAAATTGTCCATAGTTACCATAAATAACTTTTATATCTTACCCCATTTATTGCACAAAGTATACAAAGGTAAAGGGTTCATTAGAGATGCAAAAGGTTGGCGCGTATTAAGGATATAAATAAATATAATGCCAAATCATTTGCATGGCTATCTGTCCATGCTCCTAGTTTCACTCCATCTGTCCTCGCCTCAGTAGGGGTGACGACTCCTCCACTTGAGTCTGATTAATGTAGAGGTCTTGAATGTTGCATCCAGCCCATTGTAGGTGGCTCAGACATGGAGAATCTAACCCGAAGTAATCCCTAACCACACAATTCCATTCCATTTTGTTTGTCTGATGAGAGAGGGAAACTCTGAAAATACACAGAGTGAGAAACACTGAAATGAGGGTTTCTACCTCTGCCCTTGCGTGCCCTCCTTTGGTTCAAGAAGCAGATGGTTATTGCCTTTAGGTGAGCAACAACAATGAGGTAGTCCACTAGATATATTTTTTTTGTTTTTTTTTTTTTTTTTGGTTTTTTGTTTTTGTTTGTTTTTTATTTATTTATTTTTGTTTTATTTATTTATTTATGAATTGATAACACAACTACCTTACTCATTTCAGTTATACTGACCACTATGATTTTTGCAGGTATGCTCAGAAGGAAGGTCTCGTCTCCTTCCCCAACACCGAGGGCTGAATGGAGATACCCCTTTATCGCAGAGTCTAGGTTCATTTTAATCTAGGACAATCCCTCTTGGTTTCATTTTCCTCTGGTAGCTGAGGTTGACAAAAAATGTGGCTTCCAAGTATGCAGGCTCCAACTGTGGCGCCATTCCTCACAGGTATCAAATCATTAACATAGATACATTTAAGCATTATCTATAGGTATTCTTCCCTAAGGCTACCTCCAACGAGTTTCTTGATGGAATTACAGGTATTCGCTCAACCCTTACTCCGAAGTTAATGAGCCTTCGAGAAGGGTGTCTACCTGAGCTAAATTTATTTGTTGTTGACAGGTTAGTTCCCTGAATCAACAATCTGCTTGTCTCGTATGTTAGGTTCAGCTCCACATTTGAGAGTGGTAGGGTTTGATGGCTCTTAGCACAGACAAACATTCATCGTGCCTGGAATACGCAATCAATTTAAGAGTTAATTTATGTCGATAGGTTGTGTCTTGTTTGGATTCGCAGGTTAGCTGTCTGGACTATACTAAAAAATTTCTGAATGTTTTCGAGCTGAACTATTTATGGATGCTGCTTAAAATGCATGTGCTACCAGATATGATTCTGTTTTATTTTCTTGGTTGTATTGAATGTTTGATAGATTATGAACAATCTTTGCCGAGCTTCGGCCCTTGCCAAGGAAAACCAGGTATTTGAGTAGATTCATGGTAGTAAGAATGTGTCCTGTAATAAAGGGAACAATTGAATAGAGGGTTCAGAACAGAGGAATGTTTTTCAAATGTTTTTGTTCTTGGTACTTTCTATTTCTATAATAATGTTTTCATTCATGAATTCCGATGGCGATACCTGTTTGTGAATAGAAAAAATGCATGATGAAACGTGTTGTATGAATGCTAAATCTTGATTATGTGCATAGTAATAATTCTGGCATGCGTATTGAATCGTAAATATATGTTAAGTCTCTCTCCCTCTCTCTCTCTCTCTCTCTCTCTCTCTCTCTATATATATATATATATATATATATATCAATTTTGATTTCCAATCCTGTTTTACAATCAAAAGAATTTGTATGCATTGAAGGCTCAAGCCTTTCTTGTTCAGGGAAAAAATGATTACTCTGAGTGCTTCTTTCGTGATAATTGGTATTTAATGTACAGATAATTTAGATTGTTCTATTCCAGAATATACACAATTAGCAGGGTCTAGGCAGGGATTGTAACTCTACAATCATTACATTCGTCTTTAATCATAATGTAAAACTAGAGAAAAGACTATGGCATCTAATTTATTCTCTAAAAAGAATGTAGTTGTTATACAAAATGTCATACATATTTATCAGTATATAACTTAAAGGCCAAAAAACAAGACCATTGCTCCTAATGCACACCATTTACTGTCACTAATAATTAAAATCATTTGAGTACTTATCTGTCCAAAGTTATTTATTTTGTGCAAACAGTAAACTTTGAAGGTCTCACCACGCAACCATGGACCTAACAATCACCTCCAGAGTTCCCCATTGAGCACTTCTTGCTCCTAACAAAAAGCACTTAGGTTTCTTGGGCATCAGGACTACTGTCCATGGTCCCCCACCGAGCACTTCCTACTCCTAATAGTTAGAATAAAAGCACTCAGGTATCTTGGGCATCAGGACTACTGTTGAGTCTCAAGTTGCATACCCACGGAACTGTTTGTCATAATTCAAAACCTCACTGAGCACTTCCTACTCCTAACATTTAGAATAAAAGCACTCAGGTATCTTGGGCATACCCACGCAACTGTTTGTCATAATTCAAAACCTTCCCACTGTTATCACACAACTCCCCTTGCTGCGCTTTCCTTTTCCTTTTTGGAGAAAGGTGGTGGCAAGTGTTTGTAACTGTTTAGGAGTTGTCATGAATGTTTTGTATTTAGTCATTTTCTTAACTAACCCTATTTAATTTCTTTAAACAAAATGTCATGATACTTGGCTTTTCTAGCCTTAACTTCTTTTAACAACATGTTAAGTGAATTTAAAAGTTTATAAGTTCAGTGTAACTTGGTAAAAATAAAAGTAAATATGATGTAACAGAATGGTGTTACACATTAATATTACTTGAATATTTGAAATATTTTATTGATGACTCATATTGATTATTTTATTATTATAAATATTTTTAAATGTCACATATTAATTTTATGTTAAGAATTAATGAATTACACATCTCCCTCTTGTTATTCTTATCAATAAGTATTTGATATTTCTTATTTTATTTCTTATTTTTCAATAATTGTTTTTCTCTAGATATGGAATATTTTACTATTTATAACATTAATTTTTTTTATTTTTTTTTTCTTACATTTTCTCTCTATATATATGAAGTTGATATTTACATAAATTAGTTAACATAGATCTTCTTTATTTAAATAGCGTGGTGAAATATTTTTGAAAAGTATAAAGTTTAAACAAATTATTTGCACTCGTCTAAACACATTTCGTTTTCTTCTTTACTTCTAAACACATGGACATGTACATATTTTATTTATGAGAGTGCGTGAAATATTTTTACTACATTGGATTGTACTATCAATGATTGTACATTGGATTGTACTATCAACAACAAATCAAGTGACCATAGTGATATTGATATCTTGTAAGGCTTTTAATTAAAATTAACTAAACATGTATATCCATTTTTATTTTTTTATTGAGCCAAGATGCACGTAAAGAAATTGAATCTCTCTTGGCTCATGTTAGATCCATATTTAAAATAGATCTATGTTGGTTATAACCAGCATTACCTTTTTCTTTAAAGAATATTCTATTTTTATTTTAAAAGAAACACATATCAATTTGATCGAAAAACACATTTTTAAGGAGTTGTCTATAGCCGAATCAGGTGAAAAAAATTGAGGTGAAATCTTAATTTACTTTATTTAGATTGGTTTTTTTACTCTATATATAGATTCAGTCCTTTGAAAAATCCGTAAGACATTATCAAAATTGTAATTTCAATAAATTCTTGTCCATAAATTAAACTAGAAAAACTTACCAAAAACACTTCCAAAAAATCACATTAAAAACAATTCATATTATTTAAAATACTTAAATTATACCATGTTAATAAATCAAATTTATAATTCCGAAAAAACAACTTTAAAAATAACTACAATAAAACAAACATTCCTATCAGTGTCCTTGCCCATTGGCAATGTTGGAGGAACAGGATATGTGGCCACTGTTTTTATAAGGTTCGGATAGCTGGCAACAAATGATACGAGAATGAGGACAAATTTGGCAGAGGTAACCTTGGTGGAGTTGGCAGAATATATGTTTCGAAGCCAAAAACAGCAATGACACGACTCTGGTTTCCGATGACGTGGTTACCGCAATTTGGGATTTCGACGAGACATGGGAGGGAGGCCAATTCCTGATTAAATTGGAACTAAAATTTTTAAAGCCATTATTTACATTTACATGGTTCTTTGTATTGTTGTATTACATAGTTATTAAATTTAAATCTGAATTCGAAAAAAGTGAGAATATATATTTTAAA
>APFE031437790.1:130632-148582 GCA_000404065.3 Pinus taeda
AATATATAATTTATTTATTTATTTTTAAAATTTTTAGTATTAGAGTGAAAAACTTAAGTAAAATTTAATAACATGAAAATTTCAAGGGAGAAGTTTAATGTAAAGAATGAGATATTGAATATTAAAAATTAGCCTGAAGTGATCTCCACATAATACCAAATTTAAGTTTCAATCATTATTCATTATTCCTATGAAATGCAAACTTATCTAACATTAAGTGTGTGCATATTACCTTTGTGGTAAACCCTTCTAATTAAATTCCATGCTAATTATCCTCTATTTTGCAATAGAGCTATAATCCAAACTAATAATAGTAATCATCTAAAAAAATTATAAAAGTGAAAAAAATATGTTTTTAATTTTTTACATTAATTTTAATATAAAATCAACCATTATCCGCAATGTTTTGATAGAAAACTTCCATTTTTAAATAAAAAACATGAATTGAAATTTTGCTATTTCTCTTAAAATAAAAAATTATGGAAAATCTAAAAATAAAAAAAGTTAAATAACTATTCAAAAAATTTACGGGTGAATAAATTAAATCCCTCTAGATCATGTTAGATCAGTATTTAAGATGAATCTATACTAATTCAATTCCAATTTTTTAATATAATCTTTCTAGACCATGTTAGATCAGTATTTAAGATGAATCTATACTAATTTAATTCCAATTTTTTAATATAATCTTTTTAACATAAAAAAATTTGATTTCTCATATTTCGGAACACAATTTTTGTTATCAAACCCAAAATTCCGCTATCAAAAAATCGAAATTTCCTAATTTTTTTACTTAATATGAACTAACTTGGTAATTATGATTATTACTATAAGTACGCCAAAAATGATAATTACACCAAAAATGATTGATTTTTACAAGGGCAATATGAAAGAACTTGGTAACTATACTTGTTACTATAATTATACCCAAGATGTTCCTTTTGGAACTTTTCACTTGCTATTGTCCTCTACTTTTTACCTATTGGGTGACCTATGTCTTGATGGACACGTACACAAATGACATAATTCAGTGTTCACGTTGAAACAACTGTGATTAGTTTTGTTTTCCACCTTCCACCGTTGGTTCAAGCTGCGCGCTGGCCATGTTATGAGGGTTTCTACCCTGCTTGAGGTTTCACAAGCCGAAAGAAAGCTTGAGTATGGCTGAGGAAATTAGGAAAATTAGGTTAGTTCATGCATTGATTTACTGTTGGGAATACAACTAATTCAACATTTATGATGCAGGAAGGATGGCAGGTTTTGATCTTTGTTTGTCTATGCAAGGAAGTCAATAGGTCCCAAGGAAAAAAATTGTCACTTTTGTATTCCAATGGAAGCATTGAATTCTCCTAGACGTGGGACTTGAGAATTAAAGAAAACCAATTAACTTCAACGTTGTATTGGTATTCTTGAAAGCCAATTTAAACAACAGTCTAACTAGGTAAATTCTTTGATATTTTATATAGTTCGTCAGTTTGATTTTCGAAATTTTAGTTTAAACTGTTTTAAAGTTTAGTATAGTTTAATTTAGTATAGTTTAGTTAATAGGTAAAATGATAACTTTTAAGTGTATTTTTCAGGATCAATTTTGCCAATTCCAATGTTTTTTTTATTTTAATAATAAGTTTAGGTTTTTCAGTTATGTCTGGGCAATGCAGTTGGAATTTAATTGTTAAATTTTAGTTTATAGAATTTTGTAGGTGGAATTCTCACAAGAATTTTATCTTGAGATTCAACTTGAATTTCTTTAAATTCACTTTATCTTCAAATTTATTTGAAATTCTTTTATTTTGATCATATATCTTTATTAAGGTTCATTTGGAAACCTGTAAGATTCTTCAAGATTTAATCTAATATGTGCAAAACTTAGTTTATTCAAATTCATTAAAATGTTTATTGAAATTCATTATATCACTTTTGGATTTTTTTAAAAATGTTCGTGAATACCAACGAGCTTCGAACTTGTGCTTCATTAAGAGTGTTTGAGAAATTCTTTGTTTTTGTTGAGATTAAGTAATAGAAATATTTATTTTATCAATTTATAAGCACTTGAATGTTTATATCTTTTACGTTAGAGCAATAAGTTCTGGGACGGATCATAAATACAGTTTAGTAGAAAATGGTGGAGAATTTAATTCTAGTTATTTGTTAGTGTCAAAATTGATTTTTTAAGGGTCTTAGTTCAGTTTGTTTGAGTTAGTTTAATTTAGTCGATTTTCACTTCAATCATTTATTAGTGATGTTTTCCATGTAATCTTATTTAACTGACTTATAATACAAAGAAGAAAAATTCTCTACTCGAATGATTTTGTTCTCTTCAATTATTATTATAGTATCATAGCCTAGGAGCTTAAGACTCTTTGAGAATAGCTGAGAGAAAAAGCCCAAGTTCACATAAGACTTCACAGAGAGCAATGCTTCAAAAATTTTTGCGTCGCAAACAAAAAGCCAGGGTAGTGAGAGGCTGAGGCTCAATGTGCACCTGTAAAAAATACTCAGTGCGCTTATCTTCAGCTCAACCATGAAGAAATTGCGCACAAAACGACAAACTTACCAAATTGTCGGATTGTTACAAATTCCACACCTCGTGCATTGAAGGGATGCGAACATATGCACAGACAAACCCATCAGCGCTGCGCACATCAATTTTTTTTTAAAAGGAGCAAAATGGAGATTTTAAATGAAGGTACAGAAAGCCAAAGGTCTCAACAAATACGTCAAAATTTTGTCAAAGGTGCCGAAGCTCAGTGAATCTGTCGAATTTGTTTTCAAAGATTCATGTTTATTCCTCGGTTATAAAAGCTTCTCAAACACTTAGTATTTTTTATGAAAAAAAAAAAGTTTTGATTTTCTTTTTTGTCGTTTCTCATTTCAATTTTTTTGCGTTTATAATATTTATATTAGGGTTTGTAATATTAATTACATATTATTTTTTTGAATTGATAAAAAAAACAAATTGAATCGAGGGATTTTTTTGCACAAAAATAAGTTTTTGGGAGCGGCCGCTTGACTTTGTTCGTTGGATGGCATGAATGGTGGACAAGATTCATAGGGGCGTTGGAGCGGTTTGTATCCGAAGGCTTTAACGATCTTGTCCTGCCTCCTAGGGCCTCCTTTGCTCCAAGGGCCTTTGGAGGTCTCTACACACGGGTCGTTTGGGTCATTGTGGGCTCTCTATTTTCCGTTGAAGCAGCTAGATTTGGTGTCCCTGTCGCTGGAGTGGGCTTATTTTCACACGTTTCTCCGATCTCTCGAGGCCTACCAATCTTGGGTTGCATCCCGTGGTAGCCCCTATCTTTCTCTTGGGTCATTTATTGCACAAGGCAAGTTGTCAAATGCCTCATTGTGGGTTCTCGAGGGGTTTTTTGGCACAGAGGTGGGTGTAGGACGAACACACATTTTCTACGACTTCTTGTCAACTTGGGTGACGGTTTTTTCTTTTTCCTGACTTCTACGGCTTCAATAAAAACAGAGGTAGCGGACAAACAATTTTCAAGACATTCTTCGTTGTTGTTTCATGTCAGCACAGGTCCCCCCAAGTGGTAGTCAGCCCGTGCGCTAGTATTGGCCTTCGATGCGATGGCCTTGGGTTTTTCTTTGGCCATCATTTGCTCATTCCGGCCCTCTGTGGCTCATGGGCTTCCCCTTGTCGCGGGGCTTTTGGGTAATAAGCAGGAGGATGGCTCCTTGTTCTTGGTAACCCCTTATCGTTTTCAAATTTTTATACAAACTCCAACTAGGTTTTCCTTATCAATCTGGGTTAGTCAAGCAGACAATGTGAATTTCCTAAAGCATTCCATTATGTAGAGGGTTGGAAATATTTCTCATATGCAAAATCTGATATATGGAGGTAGAGCATTACAAGATATCGGGTCTCTGTAGGATTTCCATATTCAATCTACATCCACCATTTCCCTTAACTTGAGATTAAGGGGGGGGTGGGGGGGGGGCCCGATCTACCAAAAAACATTTCAATGCAGGTAAGGGCTTCAAGATCACTACTTTGAAAAACTTAGAAGTCAATAGGAAACGAAATGAAAGGAGATCCCTCTTTTAAGAATATACTGCAAGGGAAAAGAACAATGATAGAACCAAAAAAATAGGAGGGTTCATCCTCTATCCCATACATCGTGGAGCTATTGAACTCAATCCCATAACTTAATATAGATGATATAGAAGCAGATGTGCACTGTGCGACCTTCAAATCACTAGCTATTATTTGTCGTTTTATTTTTTTTGGCCAAAACCTGTGGAAAATTTTCATTGGATTTTGACCAACTCGTCACTACATTGTGAAATACACCTTTGCTCTAAAGATTTTTTCATTGTAAAATTCCCTTCATCAGAGGCCAGAGACAGTATTATGTAAGAGGGACCATGATTTTGGGGAACAATGAGACTTTTCATCACTCTTTGGTTCACAACATTCGATTCAAACACTATGGTCATCTCTAGAATGCCGGTGTGGGTTCCTTTGCACCATCTCCCTCTACATTTCTAGGATGAGAGCATACTTACAGGTATTGGGAACAACATTGGGAAATATATCAAGATAGATTCCCAAAGATTGGAGAAAAGCATCTACACACATGCTCAGATTTGTGTGGACATAGACCTCAGCAAATGCTTTCCAGACCACATACAACTGATCCATAAGAAGATGAACTAGACTCGGACTCTAGACTATGAAAACATTGTCTTCATATGTAGAATCTATAGACAAATAGGGCATCTTCAAAATATATGCCCTAAAGCCAAAAAAGACACCTTCAGAAGGAAGAAGAATGGGAAGCAGGTAAAAGGATGGAATTTCCCTCGACCCCAACAGGGAGTGGAGGAAGACAATGCTGAGGAGGAATCCCCACAAATCGGGATCAACTAGACATCACAAGTACTAGAAAAACAGTGGGATTTCACTCAGGAACCCAATGAAATACATGACAATTAGGTACAAACAACAAACATGCCAGAAGATATGAAAACCAATGGGTATAAATGTACCCATACATCAGAAAATTCAGATTTAGACAAGGACAATGCAGGACTTGGTCCTCGCAACTAGATTGCCCTTGTCTCTTCTTCGCCATCCCAAGGGGAATGGCGCAAGGTGGAAAAATAGAAAGGGAGAAAAGCCTAGCTTTCTTCCCAAATGTATATTAGTTTGTTTTTTATTTCTATATGTTTCTGCATATCATCAGTCATGGTCCATGGACTTGATGTTGCTATGGATCTTTGAAAATGTAACATGTAATTTGTTTTCACTAATAAAATTACGCTTTTTTCCTGGGAAAAAAATTAATTACTTAGGTTTAATATTATTCCATTGGGTGCATAATCCCATAGGGTTTTCATATTAATCCCTTGAGTTTATAATATCAATCACTTGGGCTTATTAATATAAAGTTTCAACCATGGTTGAGCATTGTGCAATGTCACATTTGACAAAGATTGTCTCAATATGAAAGTTAACCATGGTCAAACATGTTTATTTAAAGGTTTATGATATTTATCTTAATGTTTATATACCTTGGGTTTATAATCCCTTATGTTTTTAGTATTAATACCTTGGGTTTATAATATCAATCACGGTAAACCATGGTCAATCATGGTCAACCATGTTTAACCATGTTTTATAAAATCAATCATTGTCAACCATTGTCAATCATAGTCAACCATGGTCTAATGTCACATTGTAACTAATATTGTCTCAATATGAAAATCAAGCATGGTAAGCCATGGTCTAATGTCACATTGTGACAAATATTTTCTCAATATGAAAATCAATCATGGTCTAGCATGGTCAACTGTAGTCCAACATCCCATTGTGACAAGGATTGTCTCAATATGAAAATCAACCATTATCAACCATGCTTATTTTAGATTTTATAATATTTTTCTTCGGGTTTATATAGCTTGGATGTATAATATTAATCCCTTAAGTTTAATATTATTTCTTGAGTTTATAATGTTGATCCCTTGGGTTTATTATTCTAAGAATTCATATTCTTAAGGTTTAATATTATACGTAGGGTTTATAGTTTAATTTTAATATGATCATTGCTTTTTGTAAGTCAATATTTTATTTATGGCTCCAAAAAGAGGTACATTAGAAGGAGAACGCAGGTAGCCTCACCCCGATTAGGTTTCTTGACTACCACTAAAAGTGGATGATAGTGAAACATAAAAACATAAAGAGACACAGTCCACAATGTAAGAGGCCACAGGCACCCGTAAAGAGACATAACATGTAAAACACATGTATCCATGCTAGTCGCCAAAAGCGATGGAGGCTAGATTGTCTGGGGTTGTTTGAGGAGGCAACGAAGGATGAAAGGAGCATTGGACATGATACTCAAAATGGGCCATTCAAGCCTCCAACTTCTCAACCTTCTCTAATAATAAATTCTACCCTCGTTAGACCACCACTACACACTCCCAGACATGGCACTGGAAGTAATGCATTTTGTTCAAAATTACTATCAATTCAGTATGCTCCTCCTATCGAACCCGCTACGAAGTCTCTAGATGCTCCATAATTGACTGAATCAAGTCCCGACATTGCTAAACATAACAAAATTGTTGCTAACCACGACCACCATTACGCGTCGGTACACGACGCCCAGAAACACCATGACGAGATGAGCCCCCTCACTATTGGATATGGGAAGTGTGGCCAACCCAACCCAATGTTGAGACCCCACACCTACTACCCCAAGCAGTAGGTGGTGTGCTCCTAAAGCTCCCTGATGGCCCATCTCCTTTGCTCCCTAATGTCGTGCGACTCGACCCACCATTGCTCCAACCACCCTGAACTGGGCCATCGCTGCCACTCGCCATCTTGATCCTAGACATGGACGTGTCTGGGCCAGAATTGCCCAAATTGGGCTGCACCTGGGTGGAGGAATGCCCCAAGCGAGGAACAGGGCACATCTTTGGATTCCCAACACCACTGGAATGAACAAAGGACCACCCACCCGATACCACTCTAACTTCCTGCACAGAAGGAGACACTAGTGGCCCTGGTTGAGCCTCCACACCCCACGGGTCTAAGAACATGCAATACAAAAACAACCACCCACCACAAGCTAGAAATATGCACCTCCCCTGAAGTGGCCACCCATGAGCCCCACTAAGCAGAGCCCAAGCTTCTTTCTCCAATGGCTCCACCCAACAACATAAAAGCATGTAAATGGATAGTAGAGGACCACCACTACTCGCTCATTGCACAAAAAAATAGTTCCCACTCGACCTAGAATGAAACCACGTAAGATGAAATAGAAACAACATAATACCACCCCAATAAGACAACCTTAACATGATTTCCTTACACTATCATAGTGATGAAGTGAAATTCGGAAATTAATAATGATGCACACTCAAAAGCACGGGAGGAAACACTAATGGCAATGCCATCCTCTAGCCCAAACAGGGTAACCTTTGCAACTCCCCATTCTTCCCACAATGCTCACGCCATAGACACCAATACCCACGCATATGCAAAATTTCCAATGAACAACCCCGCCACCCTTGAGACCAAAGGCAACATGAAACCTCACAGGTCGGAAGTTACTCTCTCCCGTATTCAAAGTTTTTTGGGAGGGCATGGAGGCCAACCCACCCACCTGAGGCCACATGCCTAACATGAGCACCCACACTCCCTCTAAATTTCCATCCACTCCGCTTTTCACCCCCATCAAGGATTAATATAATCATTATTATAATATACATAATATTATAATAAAATATACATAATATTATAAAATTATATAATATAATTTTAATGGTTAGTTATAATTATAATGATTATTATAATATAATAATAACTTTATAATTACTATCCTAAAAATATAATTATTTTTAAATAATATATAATTATTATAATTATAATATAATGAAATAATAATAATATTTTATATATAATAGTTCTTTTTAATATATATATTAGGTTTTTTTAATATATTTTATCAATATGAATCTAATATTAATATTAAATCTATACCATTAACGCATATTGACATATTTCAATCACATTTACTAATTTGAATTTTTTATTTTTTATTTATTTATTTTATTTTTTTCAGATGAAAAGAATTCACTGGTTGTATTAGAAGAAAAAATACCAGTTACATTTTGATTCGATCATGAAAAAATAATCATGCTTCTATCATCAAATCGATATTATCTCTTTTCTAGATAATCATTTTACTAGCCTAAAATGTTGACATTAATATCATAGTAACAAAAAACCATCTCTACACAGAAAATACATCAAGATGTTCTATCTAATATATACCAGGAGAGGGGAATTTTTACTGGACATGTTTACAAAAAAACAGTCAAAATGTTCCAGTCTCAGGTGTCACTATGGGATAGCAGTGCGACCTTCTTCCCGAACTTCACCATCAATTTAGAAACTATAAAATATGTAGCCTTCATCATCAAATAAACCTACTTAAAGAGAGAATCAACAGTCCTATTTGATTCCCTAAAAATATGTTGAATATCGAAAATTTGGAAAGCTTGAATAAGTGCATTGATACAGTCCCGTCATCCTCAGAGATCTAGTGGATCGAAAGCTATTGAAACAAAAATTCCATCTATAAGAGTTTTCAAGTCTCTATAGACATGGATATGTTGCATAGATTTCTCCCTAACAAACCAAAGAAGTCCCCACAGTACCATTATTTCCGCCTTGGAGTTTGTACCCATCCCACCCTGCCAGTGTAACTTATAATGGGAGTTTTCACTAATTATAAGCCAAATTCCACATCCACAGCATCCTCGGTAGGCTGCACTATAAAAAAAACTTGTAGTTAAAAAGATTTGAGGAGAAATGTACCAAGTAGATAGACCTTTTGATGTTGACAGATGAGGTTCCAGTATCTCCAACCAGGAAAATATTTTGGAACATATCCGTATAACATTTATCTGTAAACATCTAAATATGTAATGGTTTAATGTATGTTATTGTTGATATATCCCTGTCGACATACATCAGTCACATTTATTAATCTAGTAATGCTAGTATGTTTTATTCTCTATATCAAATAACATACTTTTGTATAAATATTATGTATATAAATAGAATAATTTAAAATAAAATTCTTATATGTTAACTCTCCAATTTTACAGAGATGAATAATGAACATTCAATATTAAAAGACATAAAATAAATAAAAAGTAGAATTGAATGCTCATTAAGATTTCTAGTTTTAACATGGATCCAACATCACTAAATTTGAAAAAGAGGAAACATTATTTAATTAGAATACATTGATTTTACCATGTTGGAATTTTTGTATTTTGATAATGATAACTTTGACCCTTTGTATCGACATCACTCTTGCAAGATGAAAAATCCCTACAATTATTTCTTCAACTAGAGCTATGAGTTGTCTTTCATTCCCAATGCTATGTTGAAACTCACAAAGTGAGCTTGATCATTGCATTGAACATATGACAATTTATACATCTCGGTTGTCATAGAAACTACAGTTACTGTCATTATTTCTTTATCTAAATTCAACTACTCCTATCGGCTCCCCATCAACTCACATTGATGACTTTCCGTCATATAAAAATTCACATACAACGTGATTTATATTCTAACACCTCCCCTTAATCACGATGACCTAAATTTTAATGTGCCTGTTGGTCTCAGTCTCAGCTAGGGCTTACAATAGTACATAAAAAAACTTGATAAGGGGGCTTTCCTTTTTGTTGTTGGTCTCACACAACTTCATTTAGGACTCCCCAAAGCAATCCATTTCCATGCTTACATTGACATCCTTGCTGGATGAAATTATACTAGACAACACTCCAATAGCTAGTTTCTCTCTCTGCAATCTACGCCACACAGGCATCATGATCGGCACAACCCTCTTCAACAGACACTCGGTTGTAGAAACTCATATCTACCAACACTCCACTGGAAACTCTATGTGATCTACGCCACACATGCGTCACAGTCGATACAACCTTATTCAATGGACTCTCAGTTGCAAACACTCCTATCTTACAACACTCCACCGGAAACTCTCTATGCCACAAAAGCGTCACAGTCAGAACAACCCTCTTTAGTGGACACTCTATTGCAGAAACTCCTATATGCCAACACTCCACTTGAAACTACTCTTACTACACAACCCTCTACTCCTACTCCATCAGGTAGCTCACTCAAAACTAAGTGGTCAAAAACACACTCAGCCTCAACAATACCTGATAGACAAGCACATAGCTTCACAATGCTTTGGACCTCCAACTTGGATCATCCCTTTTTCCACTTGCATGATTGCTCGAAGACAACGACCACTGGCCAACTCTCTCACATTTCTCTACACACAACAGGACAAAAATACAACTCAATAGAATCCGGGTGCATTATTCCCAATAGCTATCACACTATGTCAATTTCCCACAACAGCAAGAGCTCACGCTCTCAAACCGAATCGAATAGATTGCATTGCACTTTCATTGAGCACGTCGCAAGTCCTTCGCTTGGCAGCTCGATCCATGCTCGCATGGCCCACAACAAACGCTCACATGACCAACAACATTCATGCTTTGAAACCTACACACATGATCTTATGCACTTTATGGTGTGCGATCAACAACTGGTGTCATCCAAGACCTCACACACAATTGCACTCATTACAAGGCCTCACCACTGTCGCCTCACATCCTCGATCTCCAGTGCTACATGTCATTCTTCCAACTCCTGGGTGATCCAGGTGGATGTTGGTGGTCACCCGCCTATCCCACATGGACCCCCACAACTATTTCTTTCAATTTTTCAGTTTCCTTAATTGTAGCACACTTTAATATTTTTAGCATTTTTTCGTGTCCTAAACTTCCAGAGCCATTTTGAGGCCCTAAACGACGCTTTTTTGGAAATATACTACCAACATTTTTTGATAAAACCATATTTTTTGTCGTATTCCTCGGAGAGATCTTTCCAACGGGGTATCATGCATTTCAAGCAGAGATAATATGACCAAGTCATGACCCCGAGAAGTTGGTTGTCCAACTAACCCCAACGGGGCCCATAAACTCTTAGTGTTACATCTCCTTGGGTTAGGGTTTTGGTTGTTTAGCATTTGCTCTTATTTTTCAATAATAAAAAGGCCCTTTAGGCTCATTGTAACATAGTTCAGAGGCATGTAGCTGCCACATCTCTTCTCAGGGATAAGCTACCATCGCGTGAGCTAGTTTATTTCCATTTATGTTTGTAAGCATATTTCGGTATTTTCCATTAATGAAATGAAGTATTATTTCTATTGCATCTCTATATTTATGGTTATCTCTGTAATTTGTTGTGTTCCCGTTTAAATCCAGATTGGTGGTATCAGAGCCGTTTTCTTTTTCTCTGTTTTTCTTTGCATGTCCCAATGAGGTGGGCATATAAGGAGTTAAGGCTTGAACAAGTCAAACCTTTGCAAGACCAACATCGCAAATCATGACATCCTCCCATGGTGGATGAAAATAAAGACGAGGGGGTAGGAGATCCTATCAAAATCTTGTTCGAAGAAGCCCTCGAGCGATAAAGGAACTCGATGATGGAAAACTTTGCTCAGATCCTTCAGCAGCTACAAAGGGGTGACGCATTTTCTTCCAGCAACTACTCTGGAAACACCACACCCTTTAATGTACAAGTTAGCTTTGAAATCCCCATATTCGAGGGTTAGATAAATGTAAATGTCGTAGATAAATGGTTAAGTTTGCTAGAAGGTTATTTTTCAGTTCATGATTTTTCCAGCCGAGAAAAGATCAATTTTGCACTTCTGAAAGCAACCTCCCATGTCAAGGACTAGTGAGAAAACTACTGCAAGCAAAAGGATGAAAGTACAGGGTCACTGTTTTCAGCTGCACCCACTTGGAATTCATTTCGGTATGCCATCAAGGAGCAGTATTATCCTGTCGGAAGATATGAGGATAAATACATAAAATGGACCAAGCTGCGATAGGGAAGGGACCAATATGTGTTAAATTTCACAAATATTTTTCATACCCTTCGCATAAACTTGGGTATCAAGGATTATGAGCAGCTTTTGATACTCAAATACCGCAGTTGCCTACACAAGTACATCCAGGACGAGATGGAGCTCCTAAACATCTCCTCGCTTGGCAAGACGTATTGATACATTGTCAAAATCAAGCAGAAGTTTAAATAGAAGAAGTGAGAGTTTCGATCTGTGAATCCGAAGCAAGGGAAAGGCTTCCCCAAACCACAACACGAAGGACAAATTCAAGATGGTGCAACCCAAGACAACTCATCGAAGTCGTAAGAAAATAAAAACACCACAAAGTCAAAGAAGGACACAGGAAAGTGGTGTGAGTTCCATAAGAGCCCCACTCATAACACAAGTGAGTGTTGGACCAGGCAGTCATTGGTGGCCAAGTTAAAGGCTTTAGAATCATATGCATGTTCTAACCCTGATTCTGAACCCAACAAGAGGAATGAAAAATGGATGCAAATCATTGACGTGGAGCCCATTGCCACTATTGCCACTACCAAGATCCAGAAGAATGAGCTCAAATATCTAGAGGAGGGTGAGCCTATTTTCCACTCACAGATGTGGGTGAAGGGTTCACCGCTGCAATTCATTGTTGACAGTGGGAGCCAAAAGAACCTCATTTTAGTAGAGGTCATGAAGGAGTTGAGCCTACCGACTACACTACACCTACAGCCGTATAGTATTGGGTGGCTTCACCAAGGATGAGATCTACGAGTCCGCCAACAGTGTCGCCTTCCCTACAACATCAATCCCTTCACAAATGAGGTATTGTGTGATGTTGCACCTCTGGATGTTTGTGATGTATTATTAGGCCAACCATACTTGTGGAAGCAACATGTTGTGTATGAGTCAAGGCCTCGCACTGTTATTATTTCTTTGGGTAATTCATTATATAGGATACTGGTGGTAGCCCCACCTACCCCTACCTCTTTGATCTCTATTAAGAAATGCCAATAAGATCATCTCCCAAACTAGGAAATTTATTTTCTTTCTAGTTCTCTCTCAAAGCAAGGGGAAGATCATAGCCACATCCATGGCCCCCGGGAAGGTTTCCTCCATGCAGCAGAAGCAGGTGGATACGGTCATGAAAGAAGATAGGAACATCTTCTCCTCACCCATAGGGGTACCATTTTAGCGTCAGGATAAGCACTCGTTCGATCTGTCTCCCGGAGCACCTCTACGCAATGAGCCAATATATCATTGATCGATTCTGAAAAATGCCAAGTACAAGCAGCGACATGATCAACATCAGGTGCCACACAAGTTTCAAGTAGGCGACAAAGTCTGATTGCATTTGCAGAAAGAACACCTTACAAGAGCTCGTCAAAAGCTCAGACAACTCTGATATGGTCCTTACACCATTACCAAGGCTATGGGAAACAATGATTTAAAGCACAACATTCCCCCATTCCTTGGATTTCACCGAGTGTTCAATGTGGACCGCCCTCAAGCATGCTTCCCACCATTACCGAACACATCAGAGATTGCAGAACAGATCACCAGGGACCAAGTTTAGTAGAAGTTTCCCCATCTCATGGAGGCATCCAATGCAATGGGGACCATTGCTTCCTAAGGGGGGAGGAATGATCCAGGTGGATATTGGTGGTCACCCACCTATTCCACATGGACCCCCACAACTATCTCTTTTAGTTTTTCAGTTTCCTTAATTGTAGCACAATTTACTATTTTTAGCAGTTTTTCGAGTCCCAAACTTCCAAAGGGGTATCATGCACGTCAAATGGAGATAACATGACCAAGTCATGACCCCTAGAGGTTGGATGTCCAACTAACCCCAATGGGGCCCATAAACTCTTGGTGTTACATCTCCTCGGATTAGGGTTTTGGTTGTTTAGGTTTTTCTCTTATTGTTCAATAATAAAATGGCCCTTGAGCTTCATTGTAACGTAGTTCAGAGGCATGTAGCCACCACATCTCTTCTCAGAGATAAGTTACCATTGTCCGAGCTAGTATATTTCCATTTCTGTTTGTAAGCATATTTTAGTATTCTGCATTAATGAAATGAAGTATTATTTCTACTTCATTTCTGTATTTATGGTTATCTCTGTAATTTGTTGCATTCCCGTTTAAATCCAGATCACTGGGGCTCCTTAATACACCAAATTCTCTTCGGGATCGAACAACACTTTGTTTCAATTTCTATACTTGATGTGGGTATTTTCAGGGTGCAATACGCCTATCACTCTTTCTTGTGCCACCCGTTATTCGATCAGGTGACCTTATATTTTATCATGGAAAGAAGCTTGAGAATTAGAATTTGAGCAGAAATCTGCTAGTGCCCACATTTCCTGAACCTGCATTTAAAGCGCTACAATGTAGTTTGCCACTTATTTTAAGAAAATAACTATGTCTAGTCAACCGCTCCTCGCCACAAGTGCCCTCAAAGTCTCCATACCAGAATCCACAGTGCATCTAATTTCTTCTTCCTTACAATTATCACATGACCTTATGCTTGGTGTCCCCATCAGCCCGTATTCCTCTCCGGGTAGTTATTTGAAGGCATTATCACAATCAATCACCATTTCGCGGGGTTCTCCCTTTCCAGACACAAATCTCTTCCCCCCTTGGATTTTGTCTGGATTTAACTCTTCAACGTTCACAACGTGACTTGCTAAACCCACTGATCAACAAACTCTCTGGTGCACAAGTAATCACTACTATGCAACACCCGTTTCTCTAGGAAACTCAATCCCCAACAGATGCTTCATTAAGTCACACTGGCTCCTCACATGGTGGCCACCACAATAAGCTGTCACTGTTAGCTCACAATCTCTGCACAACAATCAGCTCTCCATGTCACGTGGAAACAACATTGACAACGCTCATCATAACTCTTCAACATTAGTATTCTTGATGAGCAGTTGCAACACTTTACTATGTGACCTCTTAGGAGAAGCCTTTCCACCATGTACACTACCCTACAAGTTTGTAATACTATGAAGTTTCCCCTCAAGGCTGCTCCTCCATGCCTCTTCCTCACAGGGCTCAACTCAACGCACAACAGATCAAGACTACCACTCAGTAATGAAACCAATAAGCTCACATGGCTTTGATACCATGTCGAAGACTCACAAAGTGAGCTTGATCATTTGATTGAAGATATGACAATTCATAGACTGGTTGAGGTACAGATTCAATACTGAATATGTCGAATGTCATTTATTTTTCACCAACACTCATCGACTCATGTTGACTATAGGATTTCTACCAACCATCTAGAATGTACTTGATACAATCATGATTAATATTCTAACACCTCCCATTAATCATGACAGCCTAAACTTTAAAGTGCCTGTTGGTCTTAGTCTTAGCTAGAACTTAAACCAGTACATAAAAAAACTTGATAAGGGGGGTTTCATTTCTGTTGTTGGTTTCAGACATCTTCATTTAGGAATCCCAAGATAAATCCATTTCCATGCTTATGTTGGTAGCCTTGCTCGATGCAATTATACCAGTCAGTGCTCCAATAGCCGATTTCTCTCTCAACGATCTACGCCACACAGGCATCACGATTACAAAAACCCTCTTCAGCGGACACTCAGTTGTAGACACTCCTATCTACAAACACTTCATTGGAAACTCTCTACAATATACACCACACATGCATCACAGTCAACACAACCTTCTTTAGCAGACACTTAGTTGGACACATTCCTATCTACCACTGGAAACTCTCTGCGATCTATGCCACATAGGTGTCAAACTCGACAAAACCTACTTCAATGGACACCCAATTGTAGACACTCCTATCTTGCTATGTAACCAAATTATTATGTACCTATATCGCTTTAGTAGCCAAATACTACTTTTGAAGGCTCTGCACGAAATTGATTCTCAAATCATGAGTGCGATAATGTACAACAAGCTTCCGAGAATCCAACTCACCCAGGTTCAATTGGAAGATGTGGAACTCTACATGCTGCAAAACTACAAGTAAGCAATGACTCTTTGTTATGCGGGGACACAGAACAATCGATATCCCTTGGGATTCATTGAATTTTTCAAGTAATGTTCTTCTAGTTAAATCGTGAGCGCCAAAATATTAGAACTAATCTACCTCAGTTAGAATGGTGGATGGGATGGTCCAAAATTTTACATCCAACGTTTCAGGACATCAAATAATTTGTTTTAATTGCATTTGATTTTGATTTTATAATGAATTGCAAGAACCCATTGGTTTGTTTTAATTGCATTTCATTTCTTATTTTATAATGAATTGAAATAATTAGTTGCTATGTTTTGATTGGCGAACTTCGATAATAAACTTTTAAAATACGTCTCACTTGGTGTCCTCAGGAGGAGTTCAGCAATCGGGCGAGACTTATTTGCTATGTTATAGATTCATAAATGTGTTTGAGCAGTATCTGCTCACCACTTGATAACGTACTTGTTTCAATCCAACGGTGAGCATATACTTCCCAAATGCATTTATGAGTGTATAACATAGAAAATGATGCAGAGCTACATATCTGGCGATCAATTTTCTATAAATAGGTCAACCGTCTATAAATAGTTGATCATGAAGAAATGAACTATAAATAGTTGATAAAATGGTCTATAGTTATTTATCATATCCTATCTATGTAGTCATATGGAGCTATCACAACAAGGACTTCGAACATTGAATCTGAGGTGCTGATGCAATATATTATATGTGATAGATTTTCAGGTACTCTAAATCAAGCCCTGTAGTAAGTTCTTAACAGGTGAAATGAGAATTTTTTTATTTCGACTGATTTTTTTGTCTTTATTTCCTTTGTAGAATCGAGCGAGAAACTTCGTTAAAGCTTTTGTATCTTTAGACTGGTCCTGATTCCTTTGAGTTTTATGATGAATTAAGTCCTTTCTCATCAAGTTTCTTGCTCAAATAAGTGTTCCACGTAATTTATTGTCCTATCTTTTGAATTTATCCATTTATTTTAGTTGCACCTACCAAACTGCGGCATTTCCATTTTTTACCCTGTAAATGAGATGGAATTATCTTCAAAGCGGCTTTAGCTTCTTGGAAAATCATTGTGTTTTAGCTTTCCTTGATTTTTTTAACTTAAATGAAAAGATTTTACAAAAGAACTTTTGCTTCGATATTACCAGCGTTTGTCGCCATTTTTTACAGGCTTACCTGAATAAGGGATTGTATTCTCTTACCTTCCTCTGTTAATTATGCCTATGCAACTTCCATTATCGATTCCTTTTGTTTATGATAAAATGTTTCTCTTTTGACAATTATCATTCTTCGAAACTTGAGAATGCGAATTAGGAATTGGAAGATCCTACAATCGGTTTTCTGGAGCTCTACCAAGATGGCTGAACAGTTTGACAATGTATCAGTGGAGTTTCCAGTGCCATTGTTATAGACATTTTTGGGCACTTCAACCCCAATCATAAATGTCCATAAACTAAGGGTTCCTAGGTCCCTAAAATTGTTGCTTCACTGCCTAAAGGAACAAGGTCAACTGATTACATCATCTCCCAGAAGTCCTCGACTGAAAGCTGCTCACAAATGGTCAAAACTGGACCATACTGAAAACCAAGTGCAGAGGGTGCGATGCATATCACCTTCCCAGTGTATAGGGTGTGATGCATACTAAATGGCTCCTCTGTAGGGTGCGAAGGTTGGTAATGGACAAATGACAGGGACAAAATGCGAGGTGGAAGATCATGGAATCTTCCAGAAGCTTCCCCTCTGACACTTGCCTCTCTGTTTTTGCCCAGGGATGAGTAAGAGATCATCATTCTCCAAGTGGAAGCAGGAACTATCAGAGAGAGGAAACTAATCAAGACCCTAGAAGATGACTCACCTCCCTGTAATCATCTATATATGGATCCCTCATCACAGAGATCCAGAGGCTGGAATTTTGTATCTCATAGAGAAGTGCTGTTGGTTTTTTGGTGTACATTCATAGTGTTGGGTGATCTAA
>APFE031437790.1:153750-156250 GCA_000404065.3 Pinus taeda
TAGTCAAATGCCATCCCTAAATGGTCTCTTCACGCAAGGAATGTCTCATCGATCTCCAGTCCGTCCACCTGATGAGCACGAGTGATTCAGGAGGATGTGACTGAAACCCAGGGGGCATGCACCTTGGTCTGTTTCGGCAAGGAAACCTTGGGTATAGAGTGGGTTTCCGCGGGGGATATATGACTAGTCTCACACCCATCCTCACAGGAAAATGGGATTAGGCTGGAATAATATACCTTCATTAAGGTTATGCCGAGTGGCATGCGGTTGCACCACTCCCCTTTGTCTATTTTGGTAGACATCGCCATGAAAGCATTTGGTCCGCTTCGTGGGGAACTTTCATGGTAACCTAGAAATTTTTCGCTATACCTGGGGCATGCAAACCTTTCCACATGCAGGTGAAGAGCGACTATTTATTTTTTAGATTTGTAGGACCTCTAACCCTTTAAAACCGTAAGGCTAGTTGTTTCCTAGCTTGCATAAAGAAAGGATTTGAGGCAAAACTTTAAAATATGTAAGCCCCTTCAAAATAGCATCTTGAATGAGACATCCTTATCATACAACTGGCGAGCAGTGTTACTGCAGGGTTCAAGCTCGTTAAAAAATAAACCCCCACGAGCAGTTTTAGTGCATAGTTCAAGCTCGTTAAAAAATAAACATAAGTCATGAGAAAATGTTTCCCCCAACGTTTAAGCTCATTAAAAAATGAACTGGTAAATAACCATTATGAATGCATTATCGCCAGCCTTTGAGCCTTGGTCGTGTTCTCATCATCATCTCCACTTTGTTTTAGCCGATCATTCACCCCCATATGATTGTTTACCCATTCGAGGAACATCTGCGAAGAGTGATTTTGTTAGCCATCCTTGTGACACTGCCATGATTGGAGAATTCCAAACCTTACCTGGAATCAGCTGCTACCTGAAACCATGACTCGTTCCTCGAAAATTTGTCTCCTTTAAGCTCTTTTCAACTGACTCGTAAAATATGAAAAGATTGCCGAGCGATTGGCCTCTCCAGCTCGTTAAAGTCATCGGAAGTGCTATCCCTCCTCTAGATTTTAATCTTTTTTGGACCTGAGGGATTATTACACAAAAAGATCGAGCACTTGTCTTGTTCGGCTCGTTAAAACTATCGAAAATTCATCCCTTCTGTATTATTTTACGCTTTTTTAGACTTAAGGGATTACATGACGAAAAAGAATCGTTGGAGTCTCCTTTCCATTCCTTTCACACTCTCTAAAATTGAAAGGGGCCGAGTTATCTTTGTCGTTAAACTCGTTAAAACCAAATAATAACAAACTCGCCCAAATGGACGAGAACGAGTTTCACTGTCGCTAGGCTCGCTAAAATATAGCGATAGGTTTGCCGGAAGGGCAGATTATAGAACAAGCATATGTTATCCTCCTCAAGCTTGACAAAAATAAAGAGGTACCGGTCAGCAATGACTGGGGAAAATTGGGAAGAAAACTTGAAAAATCTTTATTGGTAGCAAGTCGCTCTTGAACATGACACTTTCCTTCCGCATCCATGTTGGGTTGGGTTGTTCCGTTCACTGGTCATCACCACTGGTCCATCAAACCATCCATCTTTGGGGTTAATGCTACCAATCCATCGTCAGTGTTGCCAATATGTTCAAGAGAAGTCATTCAGACAATTCACCTATGTCTCACCCACTGCAATATATTCATGCTCCATTCCTTCATGACCGCCACCCTGAACCCTGTATCGTTAGATTGTTTTCACCTCCAAAATCGTTTTCTTCGTTTCGCGTCGTTGATGTGGGATTCATTAAGGCCCTCCTGCGACAGGTCACTTCTTGTCGACATCAGCTCATTATCCAAGAAGTTGACTTAGGAACAACCCTTTCAGTACTTTGAAGCTTACATGCCTCAATGGCAAGTTTCTCACTTTCGGCGACAGGTTTACATCAATGGCCTTCAACCGAGAGATTTTACGTGGTGTTCAACGCCAAGTCCTTTTTCACACCATGTGAATTGTACTGTAGTAACTTCAGGGTCATTGTCATTATTGGTGATTCCTCTCGCGCCTGTTAATAGCTTACATCATTGGCTAGTAATCAGGCGATGTCTTTCCATGTTCGACTCCAGAACATTTTTCACATGGATCAACTTGTACTCCGAGTGAAGATTGAACGAGTTTTGAAGACCCTGGATCTAATTTCATCCATAAGGGCTGCGATATATTCAGGAATATAAAGACATCAAGTGTACATCGTTGCCGAATAGATGATCATCCTAATCAAAGGATGATGAGTCCAAATCATCAGTCTGCCACACAGACGATTGTCTGTCCTATGTACATGAAAATGAATTTATAAAGCTCAGCATGGGAATGCCCGCCTTAGCTAGATCATAAAAAAATGTTGACGAAATAATGTATTGTATTATATCTTATTACAAGTCGCCTCCCAGCTCGAAAAAACTTCGGATCCTCATAGTAAAGCATTTCACCCGACATCGAAAATATTAACGACCTCA
>APFE031437790.1:161250-243801 GCA_000404065.3 Pinus taeda
AATTAGAATAAAAAAGTAAACAACTCTTAGAATTTGAAGAAGCCACATGGCACCTTAAGAGCCGGGCTATCTGGATAAAAGAGGGAGACATAAATACAAAATTTTTCCATCATTATGCAAACCATAGATGTAACACAAATTTTGAATGGGGGATTCAAGATGTTGAAGGAAATCATATCCAGTCACAGGAAGAAATCTCTAATGCTACGACCGCACATTTCAAAGAGGCATATGAGCGCAACAATAACATTGATGTTGAAGGCCTCATATGGGGGATTGAGCACTACCCAAATATGTTTGACAAAGAATCAAATTATTCTCTATACAGAAGCATCACTGAGGAAGAATTACTCACTATCCTCAAATCTTTCAAGGTCAATAAAACCCGAGGACCAGATGGGTGGACCGTGGAGTTGCTCACGCATTTTTTATATCTTTTCAAAAAAAAACTTCTGCAAATGGTGGAGGAGTCTAGACTTTCTGGGTATGTACACCATCGCATAAAATCTACTTATATTGCACTTATCCCGAAGCGACATCCTCCTACCTGTTTTGAGGACTACATAACTGTTTCGTTGTGCAGCCTCATCTACAAGGTTATCTCAAAAACCATTGCCAGGCATCTACGAAGTAATCTTTTGCGCCATATATCTCCTAAACAACACGGGTTTCTATAAGGTAGAAAAATACATGACGTTGTTGCAAATGCACAATAATTCTTGCATTTGATACATACAAAAAATCTAAATGTAGCCATCCGGCAAGTTGATATGAGGAAGGCTTTCGACTGCCTAGATTGGGGTTACCTCATGCTGGTCCTATTCAAAATACGCCTACATCTAAAATGTGTGGAATGGATTATGGCATGCATGATAAATGTTGATTATTATATGATCATTAATGGATATCCCACAAATTTCTTTTGGGTAGGGTGTGGTCTGAGACATGGTTGTTCTTTGTTGCTGCTTTTATTTATCCTGGCTATGGATGGCTTGAGCCTGCATATTTCAAAAGTGGTGCAATGATATCATTTCCAGGCTCTGAAGATGGGCTACAACATCAAGATATCACATGGTTTCTTTGTCGGTGATGTCCTCATTATGGGTATGTTGAATTGTTTTTACATGGTTATGCCTTTTCCATATTTTCAAGAAATTTGCAACTGTATATGAACACACACAAATCTATTATTTATCATGGGAATTGTGAAGTTGATGAGTCATGGCATGAAGTACTTTGGATACCATATCAAGCCCTGCAATTATAGGAATGCCGATTGGCTTTGGCTTTTAGATAGATTTTACAAGAAGATCTCTAGGTGGGAGTATTCGAATCTATCCCTAGGGGGCCGTGTCATCCTTACACAAGATATCCTTAATCAACTAGGGGTATATCAGGCCCATCTGTATCAGATTCCTACTACCATCATTCACTCTCTCAACCGTGTTATGGCTAATTTTATTTGGGGGGGTGGTCATGAACATAAGAAATTTCACTTTCCAAATTATCCAGAATCGCTCTGCCAAAGACCATGGGGGGATGGGGTGTTCTTGACCTCCATCATTTTGGATGGGAATTATTAATCAAGTCACTTCGGAGAGGTATTTTTGGGACGGGAACATGGAATTCTGTCATCAAACAAAAATATTTGGTGTTCTTGACCTCCGTTGTTTTTGATGGGCATTATTAATCAAGTCACTTTAGAGAGGTATTTTTGGGATGGGAATACAAAGTTTGGTCATCAGAAAAAAATATTTAAAGAAATCGAATTTCATATACTAGTTCTGTAGAGGCTCCATCGGGATCTCCAATGGATCGACTATCTGGCTCAGTTTCAAAAAAGTCACGAACATCTTCCTACAACATCTGGCTTGGAACATTGGCTCTGGCCACAACATTCTCATTGGCATTGACCACATTCAGGATACTAGAAATATGGATATGATCCTGGAGTAGCTCTTAGTTGCTCTCAATAGAAGAGGCATATTCTTTTGGTGTCAAGCCATTTCACTCTGGAGGGGTCCTTACCCAGTTTGGAAGAATGCGCAGGAATTGGGCCTATCTGGGCAATGTGCCTTGGTTTGGGACCACATTGTTGCTAAGATGAAATAAATTGAGATTTTCCATGTTGGAAATCATGATAAACTAATCTTGTCAGGGAAGATGAAGAATGAGAACATTAAAGTTGCAGATATATACCTCTCTCTCTATTCCAAGGACACACATCTGACTGAGAAACATGTTTTAATATCATTTTAGAAAACTAATATCCCAAGCAAAATCATACTATTTACCTGGTTAGTTTTCCATAATAAAAATCTTACATGGGAAAACCTGCAAAAGTTGCAACATCAAGGACCTCACATCTGTCTTATCTGTAAAGAGGAATCGAAAAATAACAGTCATATTTTCCTGACATGTCAAGATACAATTTAGATATGGAAAAAACTTTCTTCATATATTGGTTTTCCATACATCCAACATGCAGGCATTGTAGATTGTTTACGGTGGTGGAGCTCTCAAAAGTTTGTCTAGAGGATCATTCCACCCATTATCTTTTGGGAAATTTGGAAGTGAAGAAACAGATGTATCTTTTATAACTGCACTGAAAAATTCAATAAGATCATTGAAAATGTTTTAATTAGCCACTCACTGCATACATCCGAAGAAATCTGCTCCAAAACACCTCGTCAACAGAGGACTGAACTTAAGATGGAATACTCTGTGGGTTTTTTTGATGGTGTTGCTCAACGGCACACATGTGGCTATGGTTTTTGGCTTGTCTTCTTAGAGACACTGACATATAGAGCATTCTAGCACAAACGTAGGGGCACTATCACAAACGCTGAAGAAATGGCCTTATGGGGCCTCTTATGGTTTTCAAATTTCCTTGATATCCCTTCTATTCATATCCATGGGGATTCAAAAATTATAATTGATCAATTAATAGGTAATGCAAACATCACCAACCCATTATTATAGGGTTGGCTAGGAAGAATTAAACTACAATGGAATCAACATAGAAACTCCACTATCAGGCATATTGGCAAGGAATAAAATATGGATGCAGATGAACTATCGAAGAAGGGCTTGAATGGTAGCACTGGAAGAATGCATTTAGAAATTATCCTGGATCAGCAAGTCATGGACATGGGAGACTTCCCATTACCTTGCTAGTTTCTACATACCCTCTTCTTTTTTGTATAATTTTTTGTAACTCTACATGTCTCATAACTATTTTTTCTTTTTTTTCACTTAGAAGGATGGACTTGATGTTATTTCACGCTATACAGTGAGCTAGAAGGAGCAGTCAACATGTTGAATACTTTATATTTTCCTTTTGATACTGAATTGCATACTAGTTTATTATTCTGGATATGTCTGAGGACATGGACTATTTATTACTCCCTTTATGTATGTATTTGGATGGATTGTTGTAATGGCATCTCCATTGATGAAACTTTTATGATGTGGGACTTTTTGAATATCACTGTAAATTCCTATTTCTGAGCTATTAATATATAATCTTGCTTGTTTTTTCGTACTGAAAAAAGAAAAAAGCTTTTACAAAAGTAGTTCAACATAATGTCGGCATAGAATATCCTTATTTCTATTATCTTCATTAGAGGCTTGGGAATATTTTTGAATTTGTCTGAAAGGAAGAAAAAAGGTCAAACAATCTTAATAATTAACTTTACTCCTGTCTATTCTAAAACATATTTGGAATCAATGTGTACTTATGCTTATTATCTTTATAGTAGATTTTGGGAATATTTTAGCATTTAACTGATTGGAGGTCAAACAATTTAAACCAGCATAGTTATATCTTCCAAGAGGGATCTAATTTCTTCACGGGATTTTTTTTTAATGAGCCACATTATTTAAATGCTTTTTTTTCTTCAGATTTTTAAATTTTTACTGTGGCAGACATGAGCAAAATTTCAATTTTGATGACTCACTGAGATCCTTACACATCATACTAGGTTGTAGAATGAGCCTCTAGGCTCAACAATTAACTTTACTCATGTCTCGTTCTAAAATATATCTTTATCTTTATTAATTCCATCACAAATATTGAAAATATTTAGAATCTAACTAATAAGAAAAAAGAAATTCAATCAATTCCAACGATTAACTTTGCTCCTTTCCCATTCCCAAATATTCTTGAAATCTATGTGCATTAAAGTTAAATTCAAAAATGCTGATATCATCCAACGGAAAAGAATTAAATAGCTAGAGTTGTTAGGTTGATACTTTTTCCAGTGTCTACTACAAAGCTACATGGATCCAGCTTCTACCATTCTTATTTCTCTTTAATTCAGCTTCAGCTCTCTTCTGATAGCTCGTCAAACCATAGTAACTCAAAATTCCAACGATTAACTTTGCTCCTTTCCCTTTCCCAAATATTCTTGAAATCTATGTGCATTAAAGTTAAATTCAACAATGCTGATATTATCTAACAGAAAGGAATTAAATAGCTAGAGTTGTTAGGTTGATACGTTTTCCAGTGTCTACTGCAGAGCTACAGGAATCCAGCTTCTACCATTCTTATTTCTCTTTAATTCAGCTTCAGCTCTCTTCTGATAGCTCGTCAAACCATAATAACTCAAAATTTTAAAAAAGAGAGACCACTTGTTTTTAAAAATGTCAAAACTTACTTATAGGCCAAGGAAAGACACATTACAAATTACAATGGCCATTTGATACTTTGTTCATTTTTATTATTCAACCATTTAATACATATAGATTAATTAATTTTAAAGTAATATAATTAAATTATTAATTTTATTTATAAAACATAAAAATTTTGTTGTGAATTTCTACTATAAAATTTCAAAATATTTTTTTTTTTGAAAAAAAATAAATTCGTTAAATATTTTGTAATCAATGATGTTTTATTTAGATATATCCATTTTAATTAATTCTCTACGAAAATATAAAACTCGCGACATAATTAATATTTTGCAATCAAGGATATTTAGAATATTCACTTTTAATTATATATATATATATATTTTGAGACTTTAAAATTCATAAAAATTATAATAACAATTTTAAAAATAAAATAAAAACTCAAAACTTTCACATAATTCAAACCAAATTTGATAAAAAATAGTTTTGAAATAAAAGGTCTTTAAATACAAATATACACACTATAGTCAAACCCTATTTTCGTTTGATTTGATATGGATAACTACACGTATTTGGTCATCTTATTCCCGAAACACGCGTGAATTGATTTGTCCGTCCCTTGTAGTTGTTCCACTGCCCATGACGGTACCATCGTTGGGTTAATGGTTCAAATTGATGGCGGTTTCTTTGGGTGAGGTTTATTTTCTAGTTTATAGAACTATTAATGTGGTTGGGCAATAATGTGGTTGGGCAATATAGGTTTATAGTTAAGTATAAGGGTCAAACATACACAACTCGACCATATTAATGGACCTATTCCTTGTTAAATATTGGTTGCCATTGTTTTTTTCTTTCTAATATCTTTTTGTCACCACTAGCGTAATTATTGCACATGGAAAACATCAAATGTGGGATGAAAAACTCGTCTAGTTATTAGATTAAAAAACCATGAAAAACTGTATGGTTATTGGAATTTGGATGTAAATGTTAAAAAATGGAAGTTGAAAATTATATTCTGAAATTAGCAACTCATAGGTGAACGTGTTGCACCTAGAGATTGCTCAAGAAAAACGCTCTATCAATTAATCATAAAAAAGACAAAAATATATAAGTTTACATAATTTTAGGGAGATTAGAACTGACTCCTAGAAAATAGGAACTAATCTTAATCTTGGACACATGCACAACTGTGAAACAAACTCTCTCCAACAATACATATTCTCCATTATTTTCAACTCTCCCCCTTGAAGGAGAAAGGGTTCACTTGCACACCTAACATCACCCTAAACAATTCAAATTTAATCCTCCCAAGGGGCTTGTTGAAGATATCTGCTGCATTATCATAGGGATTACAATATTCAATGAACATCTCTTTAGATTGAACCTTTTCTCTAACAAAGTGAAACTGAGCATCAATATGTTTTGTGTTTTTATGAAACACAGAGTTATTTTCCATCTTGATTGAACTTTGGTTGTCATATTTAATCACAGTAACATCTTTTTCTTCTTCTCCAACATCATCAAGAAGTCTCATAAAGTAAATTGCTTCACAAGTGGCTGCACATACAACTTGATACTATGCTTCTGCTGAAGATAAGGATAAACTACTATGCTTCTTGTTGCTCCAAGAAATGACCCTGGACCCAATGCTAAAAGCATAACCTGTTATGGATCTTCTATCATCAAGATTTCCAGCCCAGTCTGAATCTGAAAAACTTATCAATTTAACATCAAAAGAATCATTGTATTTAATGCCAAAGTCTAAGGTTCCTTGAAGATACCTTAAGATGCCTTTTTCTGCCACCCAATGATTCTCAAGAGTTTTTGAAATAAACTCGCTAAACACACTGGCTGAAAAAGCTAAGTCAGGGCTAGGTGTAGTTAAATAAAACAGACTTCCAACTAGTTTTCTATACAATGTAGCATCCACCTCCTTATAACCATCATCATTCTAACGTTTGACATTCTGTTATAAAGGTACTGAGGCAACTTTACACCGATCCATTCTAAATTTCTTCAATAATCCCCTTACATACTTTCCTTGAGTGAAAAAAGTCTAGCCAGAATCCCTCCAGACTTCAAGAGCCAAACAATAATGTAGTTCTCCAAGGTCTTTCATTTCAAAAACCTTTGACATGTGCACTTTGATTTCTTTAATCAACTCACCATCATTTCTAGTCATAATCAGAACATCAACATATAAAGAAATCAAGACAATCTTCCTATTTCAATTGATACAATGCTTTCTTTAATCTACAGACTAGATGTTCCTGCCCCTATTCAATAAACCCTTCATGTTGTGTTAAATATATCTCTTCTTTCAATTCTCCATTTAGGAAAGAAGATTTGACATCTGGCTGGTGTACACTCCAATGATGCTTTGTAGCTAAGACTATTAACATTCTAACAGTGTTTAACTTAGCTACAAGAGAAAAGGTCTCTTTATAATCAATACCTTATTTTCGTGAGTACCCTTTAGCTATCAACCTAGCTTTATTTTTGTCTATTCTATACTACCGTCTGCTTTGAACTTAGGTTTATATAACCATTTACAACCTATGCGTTGTTTCCCTTCTGGCAGTTCAACTAATTCCCAGGTTTTGTTTTTAATTATTGACTCATATTCTTCTTTCATAGTTACCCTCCATTCATCATAATGACTTGCTTCATTATAATTTAAGGGCTCAACAAAATTTAAATAATGGTCATAAGAGCATTTACTCTATACCTTGTTGGTAATTGAGTCTGCCTACCTAATCTTGGTACCAGACTTGCCTCAAATCTGCCTTGCTCACTCCTTAGTGGATTTGCATTGTTGATTGTACCTGCATCACTTGATTTTTCCTTTTGTTGTTCTTGCTACACATGGCTATCTTTAATTCCCTCATTGAAATCTTCAATCAGTAAATGAATGTGCCACTCCTCATAGCCTTTGTCTCTATTCCCTTCATCAACCTGTTCATGGAATATAACATCTCTACTCGCAAATACCTTTTGAGTAGATGGATCAAATAATTTGTATGCTTTAAACTGATAACAATACCCTATAAATATGGATTTTATGCCCTTAACATCCAATTTCTTGCTATCCTCCTTAGGAATATGCATACAAGCTTTTGAACCAAATAATCTTAAATGACTAATTGCAGGCTTAAAACCATATAAAGCCTTAAATGGAGTCTTAAGATCAAGGCTCTTCGTTGAACTCCTACTCTTTAAAGATATTGCAGTATTAATAACTTTTCCCCAAAAACCATTAGATAGGTTCTTACCTTTCAACATGCTCTGTGTATACTCCACCAAAGTTTTGTTCTTTCTCTCTACAACCTCATTCTGTTGTGGAGTGTGGGGTACTATAAACTGCTAAATTATTCCATGGTCCTTGCAATATTTGATGATGTTTCCAAGCTTTTATTTCCCCCTTGGTATGAGCGGAGAATTTTGATGACCTTCCCTATCTTCTTTTCAACCATACTTCTGAATTCTTTAAAATATTTAAAAGTATGACTTTTCTTTTTGAGAAAATATACCCAGGTATATCTTGTGCAATCACCAACAAATAAAAAATTATAATAAGCTCCTTCTAATGACATTGGTTACGTCGATCCACATATATTAGTGTGCAAAAGTTCGAGTATATCTTTCTTTCTTCTATTTAAACTTGAGGGAAATTCATCCTTCTGCATCTTCCCAAGTGCACATCATTCACAATCAACATGTGCAATTTTTAATACAGGGAGTCCATTAACCATACCTTGTTTTTGTAGTAGTAATAAGCCATGAAGACCGATTTGTTCAAACCTTTGATGCCAAAGATTTTCTGTTGTCATAGTTGTTTATGTTAAATCTTGCTATGGCACGCTTGTAACACTCAACTTGTACATGCCTCCAACTTGTATTCTGGATGCAACCGCTTTTGTTGGTCCAGTAAATCCTTTATGACACAAGAAGTTTTGAAAAACTCTACCTTTAAGTCCTGATCTGCAAACATGGAGACAAAGATCAAATTATTTTTAATGCCCAGTGCATACATCACATTTTAGATGCGCCTTTTATTACCATCAAGAAATATCATAGGAATGTCTCCATGCCCTTTAATTTGGTATGCTCTGTCATCACCAAGGTAGATATTAGCACCATTGTTGGTCTTTTTAAAACTTTCAAATTATTTCTTACATGGAAAATTTTAGGGGCTAATATTCGCCCAGTGGGCTAATTTTCCATTATTTTTCCACAAAAAGATTCGCCAATTTCCATTTTTATAAAAGATGATTCGCCCAAATTTTAGAATATAAAATTATTTTACCTTAGAAATCGCCAACGTTATATAGAGACTATATATAAAATGATTATAAATTTGAATAATTTTACAAATATACCAATAAACATTTTATAGTTTCCATATTAGGGATTAGTGAGATTCACCAATGTTTTAAAGTTCAAGAAAATTTTCCATCCTTAAAATTTTCCCTGATTGCTTATTACCTGTCATATGAGTGGATGCTCCAGAATCCACAAATCAGGTTTTCGACCTCATGAGTCTCAGTAGATAAAGCAAAATCAAACACAATTAATTTGAGATCATGATTATGATATTCATCAGAAAAGTGCCCTGTGTGCTTCTTCTGTCTGTGTCTGGCTTCATCAGTATTCCTTTTATAACAATTTATAGCGATGTGACTAGATTTACCACAGTAAAAACACTTGGTTCCTGAATCAATTTTGGTTGAAGACATACCTTGAAATGGCTTTCTCTAGGGTGTACCACTGGCTTTCTGTCCTGCTCCTAGTTTCTCTTTGAAAGGATTTTTCTTTACCATCAATGTGAGATTTGCATTCTGAGGCTTCAGATTCATCCGCCACTCTTCTTCCTACATCAAGATCCCCATCATCTCTTCCAAGGTGGGATATTTCTCCCTCACTATCAGCGTTGTAATGAAGATCTGATAATCATCAGTCCTACCATTTAAGGTAATCATGACAAGATCCGTGTTGGACACTTTCTTTCCTATATTGCCCAACTTGTTTCTCAGTTCTCTGATCCAAGAGATGAATGAAACAACTCATTCATTCTCCTCCATTCTGATAGAGATAATATTACTCTTCAGAAACAACATGTGGTTTTTATTCTTTATCTCATACAAATCCTTGAGATTTACACAGATATCATCAACAGATTTTCACTCTCTGATGTGAAGGATGATGTTCTCCTTCATTGACATCTTTAGCAGCACCTTCACTTTGTTCTCCCTCTTCTCCCAATCTTGGATTGCTCAAGTTGTTCCTCCTCCAATTGTAGTTGGCTTCTCTTCGTCCCTATTTGCAATTTCCCATGCACTCGAACCCTCGAGCAGTGTCTGCAATTTGAAATTCCAATTTGTATAATTCGACCCATCGAGCTTATTAGTCTCATTCAGGTATGCTTATGCCATATGGTTATTCATTATGATAGGATCCAGCTATGGATCCACCACAAAATATACAATCTCGAGCAATCAATAGAGATGCTTTCAATGATAAAAAAATAACACAAGGGAGAAATCTTACTACGATCATGGTAATCTTACTACACCAAGAACAAAAATCACCAAAAGAGTGATCTCAGCTTCAAACTCTCTCCAATAGATTAGGATTGCTTCAATGCACCTCGGCATATATCGAGCAATCTAGGGTTTCAATGCATGTCTCACAAAGAATCACCACCAAAAGAACCAACGAAGTGATCTCTAGAGTGATCTCAACTTCAAGCGATCTTAATCAAATCTTAACCTCAATGAACACGTCACTAGTAAAATTAGAGCATAATTGAGATCTCGACCTCAATGTGTAGATCGAGCAGACTTAGATCTAAGTATAATTGATCATGACAGTCTCAATGTCAAAGGATCTCTACCAACGACGTCAAGAAAAACATCAAATTGTGCCAAAAAATGCATCATCGATCTCTGAACGGATCAATCAAGCATAATTATTGAGCAAGCAATCTGCTATCGAAGACATACCAAAGGATCTTGGCGTCCTCCCACAAATCAAAGATTAAAAAAAAAGTGACATGTGTGTCATCAATATGAACAACAATACCACAGGATCAGAGCAACACCAGCCTCAGAAGACGACTGGAGAGCAGCATACTGATTGGGGATTGAAATGAACCAGTGGGCAATTAGGAGGTCGAGTATGAGAGGATGACCCATGCTGTTGATGATGCGTGTAAGGAAAGGTTGATCAGCACAGAATTAGAGTGCAAATCCTGTGATGACCCCTGACCAATGCTATGTTGACTAACAAGTAAATGCACCCTAAATTCCATGTTGGTCTAGCCTACCTTAGAAAAAACGAGTTTTTCGGCAACTCATTTGTCACTAAGGCTCTCTCGACAACGCCTCTCTCTAGCTACCAATTCTCTCACTTCTTCAATTAACAAGGCTCCCAGATCAACTAGCCACTAAGGATCTCAGATGAACGAGCCACCAAGTCTCAGCATAGGTTCACCGATTCAACTATAAGGGCTCTTAGTCACCAAGGCTCTCAATCAAGGTAGCAAGGCTCCGTATTGCCACTAAGATTCACGATTCAGCCACTAAGGGTTTTGAATCTAGCCACCAAGGCTCTGCACTTCCACTGGGGCTCTCCAACCACCAGGGTTCAATTTTGCCACTAAGGCACTCACTTCAGCTACCAATGCTCACTAGCTTTGATACCATGTTAAAAAAAGGAAGATGAAACTTATATTCTGAAACTAGCAACTTACAGGTGAGAAAACTACACCTGAAGACTACTCAAGAAGAACTCTCTATCAATTGATCATAAAAAACATAAGTATATAAGTTTACATCATTTTAGAGAGATTGGAACTGACTCCTAGAAAATAGGAACTAATCCTAATCTAGGACGCACACACAATTGTAAAAAAACTCTCTCCAATAATACATATCCTCCATTATTTTCAATTGAAAAAACATCTATGCTCAAATAGAGGGTTAAATTTGGTGCACTCACTGTTTTTAAATTATTTAATAATTAAAAAAATATTATGTTATTGGCGGAAGTCAAAAACATAATAATTTATTGTTGACTTTGCATTGTTCAAAATTTCACCATATTTTCTTTTTTTTAATTATATAAATGTATATTTAGAAAATATAATAATTATTTTTATACCTGCTCAAGCAAGTTATATTGTAAATAGTTTGTAGTGGAAACATTTTGGCCTCTCAAAATTTTCAACCAATCTGTAAAGTTTATTAAAGCTTTAAAAAAATTAAATATTAAATTGATTTTTTTGTAAATTAAAAATTAATTTTAAAATTTTTCGGTGTGTTATTTGTTGAGTTGGAAGCGCAACAGATTACTACATTCAACACACTAGCTAAATATTGAAATTTATTCCAAACACATTTCAAAACTTCATATTTTTAGTCATTAAATAATCTCCACAACCACACAATTTGAAGTATTCCATTAATTATTTGTTACATGATGTAATCATGCTAATGTCATCAATAAAATAAAATGGTGAAGCATTCCATATATCTATATGAAGGTTGAATAACAAGGCTAATCGCTATAATGCAGTGTAGTCCCTGCCTTGACCACTATTTAATTGATTCCCTTTGCTTGAACCTTTTCATGGTGAAAGTAGCTACTTTCGTACTCAATAACGTCTTTCGGTTAACCTTATTATTAATTGATAAATACATCTGCATTAAATGATTTTATTGCTAATATTTTAGTAAGTGATTGACCTATATGATATTATTGGTAATATTTTAAATGGAATAATGTTAATATTCGTATTTCTAAATATCTCCTTGTTTAGGCTCTTGTACGGAAGTGCGCAAGAAGTCCATTGTGTAGAGAAAGCTTTCTTGTATATTGAAATCCCTGGCCACTTCCGCAAGTAGTTACTCTTGTTTCTGGTTAGCCATTAACATTGGAAGTTGTTAATAATTGAAAAATACACTTGCATTAAAAACTTTTATTATTAATATTTTAATAAGAAGTTGACGTATACGATATTATTGGTAATATTTTAATTGTAAATAATTCTTATATTTGCATGTTCGGATATTTTGAATATTTGTTTATTTGGGCTCTTGTGCAGAAGTATTCTTTGTGTGAATTTCCACACTTTGCACTAAACACTTTTATTGCTAATATTATTGGTAATATTTTAGTTATAAATAATGCATATCTATGTATTTACTTTTGCTCAAAGAGCCCTTTGGAGGTCTCGGTCTTTTATAGATATCAATATTCAAATGAGTAAAAGATGTGTGGAGTGCACACAAAATTCTGTACAAAATCGTATTTCATTGAGCATAAGATTTAATGTTCATTAAAGTTGTTATTGCAATAAATTAGTGTTGCTTATTTAAAAGAAAATATAAATGTTTCTTATTTAATGTTTATTAGACTTTTTGTATCCCCAATGAAACCTCTCCACACACTGAAATTTATCCGCAGGAAAGACTGAACGTGGTTTCTGCACTCTAGCACAATCAACTTCTTCTACACAGAAGACTTTGCTGATCAATTGATTAAAGGTTGTGATTTCTGCACAATGAAAAGTTTGTTTATGGTTATCTTTGTGCAAATAGGGTTATGCGTGGAACTATGGAGGAAATCCACTAACATGAGGAAACTTTCAAGCTTTCATCACATGGAGATCTACGCTATGCACAATCACAAACCTTCTGCATCGTTCATGCATGCTTACACTCATAAACAAGTTTTTAATCACAAAATTTACAAAAAAAAAATTGTTCATGTCAACACCTATAAAAAATGTTGGTCGTCACTACTATGTTATTAGCTCACTTTAGGAGGAACTGGGGAAATGCAAACAATAGCTTTCAAGTTTTCATTGTGTGGATCTCCACATTCTGCACTAAAGGATTTCATTACTCATATTTTAGTTTTAAAACATAATCCATATTTTTTATTCACAATAAAATTATTTATGTTTATATTATTGATAATATTTTGATTGTAAATATTGTATACTACTATTATTTAATTGATTTTGTACAAAACCACATTTCATTGACTAGAAGTTTTGTTTATGGGATTTGCAGAAGTGCGGAGAAGGTTCATTATGTGGAGGAATCTTTTAGGCTTTCAATGTGCGATCTTCGCACTCCACATTGAAGGATTTCAGTACTAGTATTTTACTGTCAGAACATAATCCATATTTTCTATTTGGAATAACATTGTCTATGCTTATATTATTGATAATATTTTAGTTACAAATAATGCATTCTGTTTATATTTAATTGATCCATTTTATGGAGGAAGCTTTCTAGCCTTCATTTTGTGGATCTTTGCACTTCATAATGTAGAATTTTATTGCTAATATTTTAGTATTAAAACATAATCCATATTTTCTACTCGCAATGAATTGAATCACTTTGTTTTACCATACAACAAAATTTATTTAGCACTCTTGTCTATGCAAAGGAGCCCTAGGTCTCTCTGCATAGTGAAAGCCTTGGAAACTTTCATAGAGAGCTACTTTCGTACTCAATAATGCCTTTCAATCAGATATTGAGTACACATTACAATTAACAAATCCCCTAAACTTCCCTCATTTCACACAAATTCCACATATGCATTTGTTCTCTGCATAATCTCCACACACACATAAGACAATGCACTATCAATACTAATTTTCCTTCTTTTTTTAGTATTTTGGTGGCATATATTGTTATCTTGTTTCATTTAGTTTGACGTATACGATATTATTGGTAAAGTTCTTCAACCTCCCTAGCCCACTCCTCTACAAAGATTCATAGCTATATAAATTCATAGCACCACTTAATTTCTCTCCCACACATACTCCTTCCTCCACATAGTAAAATCTCCGCACAAGGAAAGATTTGAACATTAGTTTTTTCCTTGCTGAATAAATTTGCTTATGCACCCCCGTTCTTCCACACACACCTCATTTTGTGTACAATAAGTCTCTGCATAATGAAATATAATAATATTCCCCGCTCTCCTACACATACCACGTCCTTTGTAAACATTCATATGATATACAATATACGACATGAAAATTTGTAAAAATAATAGTAATATCCACACATTATGCATCATTTCATTGCAAAAGGTTAGTGCAATTATGCATTGTAAACATGGAACACCATACTCATTCTTCATTAATTTCCATATTGTGCAAAAATATTTTAACAATAATTTCGTTCTTGCCGAATAAAGTTCTCTATGCACCTCGTTCTACCATACATACCTCGTCCTACACTGTAAAATCTCTGCACAATGAAACATAATAATATTAATTTGAAATTTGTTAATAGTTAAACTAATTTAAGTTCCGTCTGCATCCTTATAAAAGACATTCTTTGTGTGGATCTCCACAAGTGGCCCTAAACGCTTCTATTGCAATTTTTTTAATAATATTTTAGTTGTAAATAATGTGTATCTCTCTATTTATTTTTTCTCAAAAAGCCTTTTGAAGATCTTGGTCTTGAATAAAAATTGTCTGGTGTGCAGACAAATTTATGTACAAAACCACATTTCATTGGGCATAAGCTTTCTTTAAAGTTATGTTCTAAGAAGATGTGTGGAAGTGTACACCAGGTTTATTGTGCATATTTTCAATAATATTTTAATAGTAAAATATAATCCTATTTTAATAGTAAAATATAATCCATATTTGTCCTTTGCAGTTGTCCCACTATCCAAGATGGTCCTATTCGCGGAATTATTGGTTCAAATGGATGGTGCTTACTTTACTCTTTCTAATATCTTTGTGCTTTATTCCATGACTAGCGTAACTATTTCACCTAAAATCCATCCATCAAATATGGGATGAAAATTGTATGGTTATTGGATGAAAAACCATGAAAAATTGTATGGTTATTGGAACTTGGATGAAAAATCATATATGTTCGAATAGAGGGTTCAATTTGGTATTTGTTATTGGCTGAACTCAAATTCATTATAATTTATGGTTAAATTTGCATTATTAACATTTTATTAAATTCTTTATTTTTACTATAATGTTTATGCTTCTCTTTTCTTTTATAAGTAATGGTTTGATTTATATTGCTGTTAAAAAAAATACATAGTGCTTTTCCTGGTGCTATGGGTCTTTCTTTTGGGAACACAACCCAATTACACCTATTGAGATTCTTGAGATTGCACCTATTTTCGATAACTAGTATGTATGGAAATAAAATTGATGATTCAGGGCAAAGCTACAAAATGTTTGGTTACAAAATTGTCGGCTTTCCTTTGATGGGCCACCAAGATTTAGACAACATTTTGTAAACATCTCCATCACTAAGAAACTACATGACAAAAATTCATAGTATGACGTTGAACTAACCATGTGTCGTGAGCTAGAGGGGAGTTGGTGATCACTGATTGGCACAATGTTTTGATACATTTGCATGCCCTCTAGTCTAAAGTCGTCTGTTGTTTGCACTGCAAGGTTGACCATAATACATTGCGTTCCTAACATGAAGAGTAGTGCACGAAGCCTTGAGACTACAACTGAACCTGCCATTGAATTCATTAAGAATAATGAGTGCTAGCTTTCATGTTTCCAAGCAATTGAAGTTGAAATATCACCCCAAGAGGAAATGTGATCGAGCCACATGTTGCTTGTAGGCTTCGAAAAATATTTACAGAGGCAAAGTCAATTAAAATGGAGCAATATTATGTGAATTGTCGTCGTGGAAGGAATATCACTTGTGAATTGGGCTTCGTAGTGATTGAAAAGGAGGTTGCTGATGCTCTTCGGAAGTTAATTCATAACCAAGTCCACACTTTCATACCAAGCATCACTGAAAATGCGAGGAGGGATAGCATTGTGCCAGCCCCCTGTGATTTCCTTCTTGGCTAATACCTGTGGACAATGACAAAGCAGAGAAGCCGAATGGAGGGTGAAATGAATGTTATAAGACCAGGGGAAAGCTAATTGTAGAATATGACATCCTAAGGCTTACCAGTGTGAGCATCATGTCGAGGTGATTTCCAACATGCCAAGATTGAATGCACGATCAGGTGTTTTATAATCTTAGAATGGCCTCATACACTTGTCGAGATTCGTTGAATCTATGCACCCACGGTCAGGTGTCTTATAATCTTAGAATGGCCTTCATATATGATGTAATCATGCTAATGTCATCAATAAAATAAAATGGTGAAACATTCCATATATCTATATGAAGGTTGTATAACAAGGCTAATCGCTACAATGCAACATAGTCCCTGCATCTACCACTATTCAATTGATTCCCTTTGCATGAATCTTTTCACAGTGAAAGTAGCTACCCTCATACTCAATAACGTCTTTTGGTTAACCTTATTATTAATTGATAAATACAACTGCATTAAAGTATTTTATTACTAATATTTTAGTAAACAATTAGCATATACAATATGAAATGTAAATAATGCTTATATTCGTATTTCTAAATATCCCTTTGTTTAGGATCTTGTACGGAAGTGCGCATGAAGTCCATTGTGAGGAGAAACCTTTCTTGCATAGTGAAATCCTTGGCCACTTCTATAGGTAGCTACTCTTGTATTTGGTCAACCATTGACATTGGAAGTTGTTAGTAATTGATAAATACACTTGCATTAAAGACTTTTATTATTAATATTTTAATAAGAAGTTGACATATACGATATTATTGGAAATATTTTAATTGTAAATAATGCTTATTTTCACCTTTTCAAAAATTTCAAATATCTGTTTATTTGGGGTCTTCTACAGAAGTATTCTTTGTGTGAATTTCCACACTTTTCACTAAACACTTTTATTACTAATATTATTGGTAATACTTTAGCTATAAATATTGGATATCTTCGTATTCCCTCTTGCTCAAAGATCCCTTTGGCGATCTTGGTCTTTTATAGATATCAATAGTCAGTTGAGTAAAAGATATGTGGAGTGCACACAAAATTCTGTGCAAAACTGTATTTCATTGAGCATAAGCTTTTATGTTTCTTATTCAATGTCCATTAAAGTCGTTATTACAGTGAATTAGTGTTTCTTATTTAAAATAAAATATATATGTTTCTTATTTAATGTTTATTGGACTTTTTCTATCCCCAATGAAACCTCTCCACACACTGAAATCTATCCGTAGGAAAGACTGAGTGTGGTTTCTGCACTCTAGCACAATCAACTTCTTCTACACTAAATGCTTTGTTGATTAGTTTATTAAGGGTTGTGCTCTTCACATAGTGAAAACTTTGTTTATGGTTATCTTTGTGTAAATAGGGATATGTGTGGAACTGTGGAGGAAATCCATTGTGCGAAGAAAGCTTTCAAGCTTTCATCGCATGAAGATCTACACTCTGAACAATCGCACACCTTCTGCATCATTCATGGATGTTTACACTCATAAACAAGTTTTTAATCACAAAATTTACAAAAAATAATTTTCTTCATGTCAACACCTATAAAAAATGTTGGTCCTCACTACTATGTTATTAGCTCACTTTAGGAGGTAATGCGGAAATGAGAACAATAACTTTCAAATTTTCATTACGTGGATCTCCACATTCTGCATTGAAGGATTTCATTGCTAATATTTTAGTTTTAAAACATAATCCATATTTTTTATTTGCAATAACATTGTTTATGCTTATTGATAATATTTTGATTGTAAATAATGTATACTACTACTATTTAATTGATTTTGTACAAAACCACATTTCATTAAATAGAAGCTTTGTTTATGGGATGTGAAGAAGTGCGGAGAAGGTTCATTATGTGGAGGAAGCTTTTAGGCTTTCAATGTGCGTATCTTCACACTCAACATCGAAGGATTTCAGTACTAGTATTTTAGTGTCAAAACATAGTCCATATTTTCTATTTGTAATAACATTGTCTATGCTTATATTATTGATAATATTTTAGTTACAAATAATGCATAGTATTTCTATTTAATTGATTCATTGTATGGAGGAAGCTTTCTAGTCTTCATTGTGTGAATCTTTGCACTTTGCAATGAAGGATTTTATTGCTAATATTTTAGAATTAAAACATAATCCATATTTTATACTTGCAATGAATTGAATCAATTTGTTTTACCGTACAACACAATTTATTTAGCACTCTTGTCTATGCAAAGGAGCCCTAGTTCTTTCTGCACAGTGAAAGCCTTGGAAACTTCCGCAGAAAGTTACTTTTGTACTCAATAATTCCTTTCGGTCAGATATTGAGTACACATTAAATAGATCCTTCTGCACTTCCCTCATTTCACACAAATTCTACACATGCATTTGTTCTCTGCATAATCTCTGCACACAGATAAGACAACGCACTATCAATACTAATTTCACATCTTTTTTTATTTTTTTAGTGGCATATATTGTTATCTTGTTTAATTTAGTTTGACGTATACAATATTATTGGTAAAATTGCTCCAGCCCCCCAATCTGCTCCTTTACAAAGATTCATAGCTCTATAAAATCATATCACTTCTTAATTTCTTTCCCAGACATACTCCTTCTTCCGCATAGTAAAAGCACTGCACAAGGAAAACTTTTAACATTAGTTTCACTTTTGCCAAATAAATTTCCTTATGCACCCCCGTTCTCCCACACATACTTCGCTCTATGGACAATAAATTTTTTGCTAATGAAACATAATAATATCCCCCGCTCTCCTACACATACCCCGCCCTTTGTAAACATTCATACGATATACAATATACGATGCGAACATTTGTAAAAGTAATAGTCATATCCGCACATTATGCATAATTTAATTGCAAAAAGTTAGTGCAATTGTGTTGTAAACATGGAACACCATACTCATTCTTCATTAATTTCCATATTGTGTGAAATTATTTTAACAATTATTTCATTCTTGCGTAATAAAGTTCTCTATCCACCATGTTCTGCCATACATACCTTGTCCTACACGCTGTAAAATCTCTACACAATGAAACATAATAATATTAATTCAAAATTTGTTCATAGTTAAACTAATTTAAGTTCCCTTTGCACCCTCGTAAAAGACATTCTTTGCGCAGATATCTACACATGGCACTAAAGGCTTTTATTGCAATTTTTTTAATAATATTTTAGTTGTAAATAATGTGTCTCTCAATTTCTTTTTTTTTCGAAGAGCCTTTCAAAGATGTTGGTCCTTTATAAATATCAGTAATCAATTGAATAAATGTTGTTCAGTGTGCAGATAAATTTATATACAAAAGCACATTTCATTGAGTAGAAGCTTTGTTTATGGTTATGTTCTTGAAATTAAAAATATGTGTAGAAGTGCACACAAGATTCATTGTGCATATTTTCAATAATATTTTAATAGTAAAACATAATCCATATTTGTTGTTTGCAACTGTCCCACTAGCCAAGATGGTCTTATTCGGGGAATTATTGGTTCAATTTGATGGTGCTCACTTTATTCTTTCTAATATCTTTGTGTTTGGACTAGCGTAACTATTTCACCTTAAAACAATCAATCAAATATGGGAAGAAAAGTGTAAGGTTATTGGATGAAAAACTATGAAAATTTTTATTGTTATTGGGATTTAGATGAAAAAAGAGATAGGTTCGAATAGAGGGTTTAATTTGTTATATGTTATTGGCTGAAATCAAAATTATCATAATTTATGGTTGAATTTGCATTATTAACATTTCATTAGTATTTTTTGTTTTTATTATAATGTTTATGTTTTTTATTTTCTTTTTGTTTCTTTTATAAGTAATGGTTTGATTTATATTACTATTTAAAAAAAATACATAGTGTTTTTCTTAGTGGTATGGGGCATTTTTAAGTTGATTGCAGATTCCTCGAATATTCGAGAATCAGATGGACATGAGTGCCCATGTCTGTTCGATTCCTGAATATTCAAAAAATTTGCAATCGACTTATGTTCAGAGAGTGCTATGAGTCGTTTTGTTAGGAAAACAACCCAATTACACCTATTTTGTTGAGCTTCTTGAGATTGCACCTATTTTTGATAACTAGTCTGTATGGCAAAAAGCACTGATGATTCAAGGCAAACCTACAAAAAGTTTGGTTACAAAATTGTTGGCTTTTCTTGGATGGGCCACCAAGATTTAGACATTACATGACATATATTCATAGTAAGACGTTGAACTAACCATGTGTCGTGAGCTAGAGGGGAGTTGGTGATCACTGATTGGCACAATGTTTCGATACATTTGCACGCCCTCTAGTCTGAAGCCGCCTATCGTTTGCTTTGCAAGGTTGACCATAATACATTGCTTTCGTAACATGAAGACACTAAGCCTTGAGCCTACAACTGAACCTGCCCTTGAATTCATTAAGAATAATGAGTTCTAGCTTTCAAGTTGCCCAGCATTTGAAGTTGAAATTCCACCCGAAGAGGAAATGTGATCGAGCCACACGTCACTTGTAGGCTTCGAAAAATCATTAGAGAGGCAAAGTGAATTAAGATGGAGCCATATTATGTGAATTGTCGCCCTCGAAGGAATATCACTTGCGAATTGAGCTTCGTAGTGATTGAAAAGGAGTTTGTTGATGCTCTTCGGAAGATAATTCAAAACCAAAGACGGACGATGACAAAGCATGGAGGGTGAAATGAAGGTTGTAAGACCAGGGGAAAGCTAACCGTAGAGTATGACATCCAAAGGCTTACTAGTGTGAGCATCACGTCTAGGTGATTTCCGGCATGCCAAGATTGAATGCCTCATACAATCTTATAATCTTAGAATGACCTCATACATTTGTCGAGATTCGTCGACTCTATGCACCCATGGTGGGGGATTATTATGATGCTTTATATTAAGAAAATAAAATATATATCTATTTTTTAATTATAAAATTTGATTTCTTTATTATTATTATTGAATAAATGTGAAGGATTAATGTTTGAGTGGTTTAATTTTAGATATTTTAGTTTTTTTGGAAAATATTTCAAATAAATTTTGTAAGATTTAGTGAAGATTTTTGGAAATGGTATGTTTGAGTTTTGTAATGTGTATATTTTGAATAGTATCGAATTTATTTATGTATTAGAGAACACATTTTAAATAAGGAAATTTTTTAAAATGGTATGTTTAAGTTTTGTATATGAGTGATTTTTAAGAACACTATTTATTTATGCATTAGAAAATACATTTTAAATAGTGAAAATCCACAAATTTACTAAAAATTTTATCGCAAAATTCAAATAAAAAATAAAACTAATAATTATACTACAATCACTTAGCTTTTTTTGGGCAGGGTTAAAAAACCAAAAACAAGCCATTAAAGCTTAGGAGTTTGGTAAGTTTGGAGAAGATGGTGCTAAGAAGTAATTTCATCTGCAATACGTAAAATGGAGATCGTGATCATAAGGTGCAGGGATGTCAAATCCATGTCCCGACGCTTATTGTATTCATGCGATCATTTGGCAACACATATGTCTTATCTTAATGAACCAAAAATGAGAGTTGCCTTGTTCCCTTATATATAAGGGGTAGCAACAGATGATCTAATATTCAATATTGCAATGATAGTTTATTGTTTTGAACAGATGATCTAATATTTCACTTATACTTTATTGTTTTATTTTAACGGTAGATTTTCATTCATGGTTCCTAGGGTAATTAGGAAATAGGAAATGATGTTTTTTAATTATTTTATAGTTTAGGGTTTTTCGGTCAAATAATTTTTTTGTGATTTTTTGTTATTTAAAAAGTAGACATTAAAATTTGCAATTGAACTTATCACTCTAACAATTCTCTACCAAATGTTTGAAAAAATTCAAAAAACTATACTAAGAAACTCCACAATTAAAGTAAAACATTTACACTGCAACATTCCATAATCACTGCCCTTGCTCATTGCAAATATTGGAGGAATACATGATATGGTCGTTATTTCAATACCCTTCACAGTCCCTACTCATTGTAAATATTTGAGGAAGGCAGGATGTGGCCGGTATTTCAATATCATTAATCATTGTCTTTAATCATTGGCAATATTGGAGAAAGAGAGGATGTAACTCTTGTTTTTATTGAAGGTTCGAATACCAACAACACGCAACCAATCATAAGAAATTTAGGACAAATTTGGCAGAGTGAATCTCCATGGAGTGGCCGAAATAGCGCCACCATCTTTCTATTAAAGAAAGTGTTAAGTGTGAAGCCAAATTCATGAATCACATGCAGGATTCTAGATCCTTCTACACCACCATTAGTTTTTAGATCTCCAGGATTCTAGATCCTTCTACATCACCATTATTTTCTAGATCTCCATCTGAATCACATACAGGTTTCTAGATCCTTCTTCTGCCTCTACAAATTTGTAATTTCTCTGGCTAAGGAAAGCAACCCAAGGCCCAAGCCTGTTACGCAATGCAAAGTGATTCCTGTTCTCCAGTAATTGTTTTATCTATTTTGTTGTTTCTGATTGAGTAATCTTGTTGTTTCTCCATTTGTCTGTCTCTGAAATTATTCTTTGCTATTGTCGTTTAAGTCTCTGAGTATAAATCTGTTGTGTGTCATGTATGCTTTGATCTAACAACTAGTATCAGAACCAGGTTCAAATATCCATTGTGCAAGCTGCTTAGTGCCATTGCCTTACTTTGGTAACATTCGCTAAAATGTTTGCTGTTACCTCTGGAGTTGTTGAAGGATCTATCCAGTAAATAGTTGAGAAACGCTGGAACTAAAAGACAGTTGCTGCAAGAAAAACAAGGTCGTGAACCTATGTTGAGACGTGTTGTTGGAGTTTGAAACGTGGAGATCCGTGGAGATTGGAGTTGAAGCATGGTGTTCGTAAGTTCTTTTCTTTACATCAAGCTTGCATGCATATGTCAATTTTTTTCTCAAACCATCATATGTATGTGTGAAATGTGAAAAGGTTAAAACATTATACGTGTTTTCCATATTTATTATGAAACATATATAATTATATGTTGGAATTTCGAAAAGTATATTTTAAAAGGAGTAGGAATTTTGAAAAGGGTATTTTAAAAGGTGGAAGGTCATTATTACTGAATTTTAAAGAGGAATAATTAAAGTTTTATTTTTAAGTGGAGTTTTTGTGTTTTGGGTTGTGAATTTGATTGAAAATGCAAACAACAATTACCGATATGGAGAAGTTGAGTGGGGCTAATTTTTCCCTATGGAAGTCACAGATGGAGGATATATTGATTTTAAAGGATCAATATTTGCCAATTGAAGGCATAAGAAAGAAACCCTCATCGATGACAAATAAAGAGTGGAATAAGCTAGATAGAAAGGTGATTGCATCAATCCACCAATATTTAGCAAAAACTGTTTATTTCAATCTATCTGGAGAAAAGACGACAGAAGGATTATGGATCTCCATGATCTATATGAGAAGAACACGGCATCAAACAAAGTGTTATTGATGAAGAAGCTTTATAATCTCAAAATGAAAGAGGGTGCTTCAGTTTCTGAGCACTTGAATGCATCTAATATTATTACTAATCAACTTGCCTCTGTTAAAACATTTTAGATGATGAAATTAGAGCCATTTTGCTAATGTGTTCTATGCCAAACAGTTGGGAAAATTTAATTGTAGCTATGAGAACTTCCACAACTAAAGGGACCCTGAAGTTTGATGATGTTAGCAGTAGTTTAATGAATGAGGAGCTGCGACGCAAGTCAACTGCGGAAAACCATAGAGGAGAGGTTCTAGCTCTAGCTGATCATGGTAGGAGAATGGATCGAGGCTGACAAGGCGATCAATGTCGAGAGGCCCATAAAAATCAATGAGAGGTAGGATCATCCCCTTTCATTGTGGCAAACCTAGGCACGCGAAGAAAGAATGTTGATTCTGGAAGAAAGGACAAAAGGATCAAATACCATCCAGTACAAATCACAAGTCATCCAACACAAATGAAGGTGAGACTACTGCTATATCCATAGAGGGTGATGTGTTGTTTACGGTTTAAGTAGAGGATGCATGTGTATATACATCTAGTAGTAGCTTTGATTGGATCCTTGACTCTAGGGAATCTCACCATGTAACCCCATGCACAGATAGTTTTGTTTCATATAATCCTGGTGATTATGGTAGAGTGCATTTGGGGAATAATCATTTTTGTAGTATTGTTGGAGTGGGAAATGTCCAGATCAAGATGAAAGATGGACAAGATATATTGTTGAAAGAGGTCAGGCATGTACCAGAAATGCACATGAGTTTAATCTCTATGGGATGGCTGGATGATGAAGGCTATTCCACAAGCTTTGGAAAAGGAGGCTGGAAAATTAGCAAAGGAGCATTGGTCATGGCCAAAGGACCCAAGATAAGAAAATTATACACATTGAAGACACTGATAGGAAAATCAGATTTGGCTACTATCACAAAAGAACAAAATTCAATAGATTTGTGGCATAAGCATTTGGGTCACATGAGCGATAAGGGCTTAAAAATCCTTGTTGGTAAAAATTTATTGCTAGGTTTGAAATCCTACAATCTTGACCTTTGTGAGCATTGTATATATGGCAGAAGGGTTTCATTCCTTAGAGGTGGCCTTGACAAAAAGAAAAATGTGTTAGAATTGGTACACTCAAATGTGTTTGGGCTTGTTAAGAAGGAGAATCATATTTTGTAACATTTATAGATGATGCATCCAGGAAGGTTTGGGCATACCCTATGAAAAGTAAAAGTGAAGTGTTTCGAATATTTCAAAAATTCCATGTTGTTGTTGAAAGAGAGACTAATAAATTGCTGAATTTTTTAAGAATAGATAATGGTGGAGAATATTGCTCAAATGCATTTAAGGAATATTGTAACAAGTTTGGCATAAAGCATGAGAAGGCTGTGCCTGGTACTCCTCAACAGAATGGTGTCACAGAAAGGATGAATCGCACCATAATGGAAAAGGTGCGAAGTATCTTGTCCAATTCTAGTTTGGAGAAGAATTTTTGGGCTGAAGCAGTCAGGACCGCTTGCTACCTCATAAATAGATCTCCAACTATAGCCTTCGATGGTGGTATCCCTGAAGAAGTTTGGACTGGTAACAATTTGAATTATTCTCACTAGAAAATCTTTGGATGTGAAGCATTTGCACATATTCCCAAAGAAAATAGAACTAAGCTAGATGATAAATCTATGAAATGCATTTTTTTGGGATATGCGGATGAATATTTTGGTTATAATCTATGGGATCCAATCAAACATAAAATTATTAGAAGCAAGGATGTTATATTTAATGAGTCAGAAATGTTCAAGAGGACTGTAGGTGAGTTGGAGGTCAAGAAGGTTATTGACAGGTTTGAAGAGTAGTAAGAAAACATACCACCAATACAAGAAAATGAATAGCAAATTCAGGGGCATGAAGAACAACAAGTGGAATATGATGAACAATAAGAAGAAGGAATCTTGCAGGAACCTTTAGAGGAGATTCAACCTGATAATGCACCACCACAGTCGGTTCGCAGATCTTCTAGGCCTCATAAGCCTTCACAAAGGTATCATCCTTCAAACTGTATTTTGTTGACTGATGAAGGTGAGCCTAATTGTTTTCAAGAAGCTTGTAAAGTTGAGCACAATGAAGAATGGAAGAAAGCAATGAAAGAAGAAATGAACTCTTTGCTAGAAAATAAAACTTGGGAGTTGGTAAACCTCTTAAAAGGATGAAATGCTCTACAAAACAAATGAATTTATAGGATTAAGCATGAAGGTGATGAAAAGAAGGAGAGGTATAAAGCAAGGTTGTTGGTGAAAGGTTTTGCCCAAAAGAAGGTATTGACTTCATTGAAATTTTCTCACCTGTTGTTAAAATGTCATCCATTAGAGTCATTCTTGGTCTAGTTGCTACTTTAGACTTAGAATGTGAACAGTTAGATGTAAAAACTGCTTTCCTTCATGGTGAATTGGAGGAAGAAATTTATATGGAGCAGCCAAAAGGTTTCATAGAAAAAGGCAAAGATCACCTTGTTTGTAGGTTGAAGAAGAGTCTCTATGGGTTGAAATAGGCACCTCGATAATGGTACAAGAAATTTGATTCATTCATGTTGGAACATGGTTTTCAGAGGTTGGAAGCTGACTATTGTGTCGATATCAAGAGGTATGATCAAGGAAAGTATATCATATTATTGTTATATGTGGATGACATGTTGATTGTTGGGCATGATAAGAATAAGAACAATAGGTTGAAAAAAGATTTAGGTAGCAAATTTTCAATGAAGGATTTGGGACCAGCACAATAGATATTGGGCATGCGGATTATGCGTGATAAGAAAAACAAAAGGTTGTGGCTGTCACAAGAAAAATATATCAAGAAGGTGCTCGACAGGTTTAATATGAAGGATGCCAACCAGTTGGTACACCCCTTGTAGCCCACTTCAAATTGAATACTGAATTATGTCCTAGTGATGACAAGGAGAAAGAAGAAATGAGAAAGATTCCTTATGCTTCAACAGTTGGCAGCTTTATGTATGCCATGGTATGCACACGACCAGACATTGCATATTCAGTGGGAGTAGTGAGCAGGTTCCTTGCCAATCCATGCAAACAACATTGGTAAGCAGTAAAATGGATTTTGTGGTATCTCAAGGGTACTAGTCATTATTGTTTATGTTTTGGTCATGATGAGACTGTGCTTGAAGGATTTACAGATGCGGATATGGCTGGAGATATGGACACCAGAAAGTCCACTGCATGTTATTTGTATACATTTGTAGGAGCAACAATATCTTGAGTGTCAAGGATACAAAGAATAGTAGCCCTCTCTACAACAGAAGCATAGTACATAGCTGCAACAGAAGCTTGTAAAGAGATGTTGTGGATGCAGCCATTCCTAGGAGAGATAGGAATAAAGCAAGACAAGTATGTGTTATATTGTGATAGTCAGAGAACCATTCACTTGGTGAAAAACCCAGCATTTCATTCAAAAACCAAGCACATTGACTTAAGGTACAATTGGATCCGACATGAGTTGGAGGAAGAAAAATTATCCTTCGAAAAGATACACACAGATAGGAACCCTGCTGATATGCTCACTAAGATTCTACCACGAAATAAACATGAGTTATGTAGAGGCATGGTAGGACTTGGTGTGACTTGATGACTCTTATTTGGCTTCAAGTGGGAGAATGTTAAGTGTGAAGCCAAATTCATGAAACACATGCAGGATTCTAGATCCTTCTACATCGCCATTAGCTTCTAGATCTCCATGATTCTAGATCCTTCTACACTTCCATTAGTTTCTCGATCTCCATCTGAATCACATACAGGATTCTAGATCCCTCTTCTGCCTCTAAAAATTTGTAATTTCTCTGGCCAAGGAAAGCAAGCCAAGGCCCAAGCTTGTTACATAATGAAAAATGATTTTTGTTCTCTAGTAATTGTTTTATCTATTCTACTATTTCTGATTGAGTAATCTTGTTGTTTCTCCATTTGTTTGTCTCTTAAATTATTCTTTGGTATTGTTGTCTAAGTCTCTGAGTATAAATCTATTGTGTGTTATGTATGCTCTGATCTAACAGAAAGAAATGATATGGTTCTCTTCCTTTTAGATGAGAGTAACAGGGTAGGAATTTCAAATCTAAAGCACTTTCGAAATTTGTTGGTTTCAACAACTCTAATACTCATTTCAGTGATTTTAACATAAAATATTGATGGTATGAATTTTCTTTTGACTATATTTTATGGGAAAATCACCTTGTGACAAGAAATTTGCCTATTAAATTCCATCTCTGAATGACATGAATCCACCAAATTCCATCCCTAAATGGCATGACTCTGGTCTCTGATGACATGGTTACCACAATTTGGAAATTCAACCAAACAGAGGAGGGAGGCCAATTATGACACTAAATCTTAGAGACAATTTTGATAGAGCAAATCTTTGAGTGCCCAGAATCTGACTTTTGAAGTCAAAATTAACAATGACAAGACTTGGTTCTTGCAAATTGGAAATTCGGCCAAAAATTTGAAGGAGGCCGTCTCTAATACTAAATTTTCGAACTCATCAAATACCAAAATCTATTTTTTGGCATGGCAATAAATATTTGGTAGTTATAGTCTATATTATAGACAACACATACAACTGTTAACACTACATACAATGTTAAATTTCATTTCCAAATATGGATCGCTCAAAAGATTAAAATATATTGAGATGCTAGTTTGAACGATGAAATTTTATGAGATTTTATTTATTTATTTTTGTATTTAAAAGTATAAAAGGATTTGATTCTAACCACTATCACTATATTTTTTAGATATGTTTTTTTAATAAGCATAAGCAAATAAGAGTATTTTAACATCAAACTATACACAACAATACACAACAATTACCAATTAAGAAGTAGTCAAAAAAAATTAATAAATGGAAAAATAAAAGTAAATAAAACTATAAAATTAAATTATAATAATATATTTTAATATTTTATTTTAGGTTTTATATTTATTATTGAAGTTCAAAGTTTATGGTTTACTTTGCATACTTACATTGCAATTACTTAAAAATGTTTTTGTTTTTCATTTTTTATTTTATTAGAGCGAGAGATATAATAAATAGAAAAATAAAAGTAAATAAAACTATAAATAAAATTTAATGAAATATAATAATATATTTTAATATTTTATTATTTATTATTGAAGTTCAAAGTTTATGGGTTTACATTGCATCACTACATTGTAATTACTTTTTAAATTTTTTTTGTTTTTGATTTATTAGAGTGAGAGATATAAATCTAACGAAATTAATATGTGTGCATAAAAGCTTATTTTTATTCATATATATAGTTGGGTTGAGATTTAACTAAGTACAAATATGGATGAGAAGGTTGACATATTTTCTCAAGAAAATCCTAAATTAATTCTAAACTCAACATGGAAGCATTTTCTCCTAGTTCCTCCCTTAATGTTTACATGTAACAAAAACATATTATAACAACAATATTGATTTTTGTACGGGTGGTCTTCATCAACACTTACACCTACACTTACACCTAAACATTGCTTTTTATTCATTGCTACAACTTCGAGCTTCCACTTGACCTCCATTTAAAACATAATTGTCTCTGACTATTGTTAAATAACTTGCAGAATTGTCACTTCTTCACCTCTCGAAAGACAATCTTGATATTGGACAACTCTATGGACTAACTTCCATCTATCAAGATGCATCAAACTACAATTTTGACAGTTGTTTGGGTACTTAGTGTATTGAATAGGAAATTATAAAATTCACCTTTCTTAACATACACACCTACATAAACACACAATAGCTCTTGAAGCACCAAAAAAAAACAAGACCCATCAATATATAATAGGCTCACATAAATCAAATTAGCGATATGTTCTCTTTGCACTGAAAAACGCCGAGAACCAAAATTAAAAAAGAAATAGAAAACTACATAACAAAGAAACTCACAAATCTCACAGCAACAAATTCATGAATCTATCAATTATCATCAGAGCATAAACAAGTCTCCTCATCCCTCCCTGACACAAGTCAATGGTTTTTCATATATTAGTGTCTCAATGTTTCATCTTGGTTATATCTTTATATTGGAATTTCTCCTTTTCAGAAAGCATTTGTTAAAGTGATCAATTCTAACACACTCGCACTCACATATTGAATTGAGGAGACTCAATATGCCTACAAACTTCAAATATTGTGGTTCTTTTGTCTTATTTTTCACCCAGAATTGATTATATCAGGGTGAAGACATATATCGTTTTCATTTGGGATAAGGCATTTAATTAAAAAAATTATTTTACTTTTCTCTATGTGTGCTTTCATGGTACTTTTTTTTTTAATATTATTAAACAACATACTTGGTATTTATGTAAAGATTTGTGCCTCTTAAGGTTTATTTTTTTAACGGGAACTAATTATATAGTTATGTTAGGGTATGGAATATGTTTCTTTTAAATTAAATATTTAATAGAATTTTTATTGAGTTAGAGATAATTTATATTTTATATTTTAATATAAGTAATATAATATTTATATTAAAAAATTAAAAAAAATACTAATAATGAAAAAAATCATATTAATCACAATTTTTTAATATTGGCTATTAAATAAAAATATTTCAATTTTCACTTTAATTCTACATAAAGAGAGATAAAATAATTGATAATTATTAATTTAATTTGCATTATAATTTATTTGTACTTTTTTTTGTAAGCTTAGGTAGGACCCTCTAATTTTCAAGTTTTTACATGTCCGTTATTCACCACATTTCTAGGGGAGGTAGCACAAGAATTGAACCCAAGATCTCCGGTTCTGTGAGACTTCATTCCTCGGCCATTGCCACTTGAGCTACCCCATGCAGACTATAATTTATTTGTACTTTTAATAAAAAGGAGATGTGCAATTCTTTTATGACTATGAAATTAGCTCATGTAATATAAAATAATATTTGTATTACAACCTAGTATGAAAGTAATATTATCTCTATAAGAAAATTGTTGGACACCTAATCCTCAATGGGTTAGTGTGGAAGCCGAATGAACAAAAGGAGACCAAGAGACCTTGGGATGTGAAACCCAACGGTCACATAATGTGCTATAAATGTATATCTCTTGTTAATAAAAATTGAACTCACATGATTTATCTTTCCTATTGTTCTTGCTCCCATGTGTGTTTAACATGGTATCAGAGCGGCGTACTCCTGCCCTGCATAATTTCTTTGAACCATTTGTTTTATGAAAATGTTGAATATCTAGCCAAGAAGAACAATTTGTAAGTATTTTTCATTATTAATATGATAAGTGTGTTTTAGAGTTTATTGATGGTTTTAGAAATTGGGTGTTAATTTTTTAAATTGAGACTTGATTGATGCACACTTGTATTGGATGTGTTTATGAATTCAAGGACAATTGAATTAGTTGAATTTTGTAAGGACTGGAAGATCGATTTGAATAATCGATGTCGATATTGTCAAAACTATAATGCAAATTTGTTTGAGTGTAAGAAGGCGTTGAATCGAGCCCGAATCAAAGTCATGGAATGGCAATTAATTGGAAGTTGTTGTATATTTAGTTTCTGAAATTGGGTTCAATATCAATGAAATTGTAAATGGTTCTTATAATACCTTGAATGCGTGATCAATTTTAGCTGTGGAAAGATCGATGTATGTTGAGATTGGTTGAGCATTTGTTGTAGTATTAAATTGGTGTTGACTATGATATATAACGTTGAGTTTGTGCATGATGTTCAATGCATGCTGCATAAAACTTCAATTTAATTTAATTTAAGATCACACGCTATTTGGTTGCGTTGTGAGAATTAGATAACACATTGAAAGTGCAGCTATGTGACGAAATGCTGCGTTGAAACCGAATCTGGTTCAGAGATTGAAGAAAATCGGATTTGGAAAAACGAAAGAATGGAAGTTATACAAATCGATGTGTTAATATCGACCTGTGGTTGAATGAAAGCGCAGTGGAATTGAATGGTTCATGAGTGTAATGGTGCGTTACGTTGCCTATTGAAAATTGAATGGTTCATGAGTGTAATGGTGCATTACGTTGCTATTGAAAATTGAATGGTTCATGAGTGTAACGCCCCTGTCGATCACATTTGCAGTATGTCTCTGCCATTCTGCACTGCTCTTCTGACCTGTTGCAAACACTGTCTCACTGCGTCAGTGTCATAGAGGTTTCATATTCTACTATACTCCACTGGAAACACTGTCTCCCGCTGCAATCGGGGCGCTTCTGAAACTAGAGAGACTATCTCTAAGTGGGAATAAATTATCGAGTCCGGCTCCTGAAATTAGTCTTTTATGCATTTATCTAACAAGTCTGCACCTTTTGTGCCCTCTATCAGATGCATTTTTAAGTGAATGTTGAACGTTATGAACACTGTTCAAGGTATACATATGTTGTCCAAGTCATTTTAACACTGTTCATAACGTTTGGTTCATAAAGTTTGATTCATAACGCTGTCCAAGTTCTATTGAACGCGCTGTCTAGTGGTATGCGTGTATTGAAAGACGAATTCCATTGAAACCGAGCGTAGCTTCCTCAAGCCCAAGCAGTCGTCTATCCATGAATTTTATTGCAGAAACAATGTTATTCTCACCCGGAGAATGAGAGTTTGTCAGTATATAATTTCCATAATTTCATCTTCAGGAGGGTCGAGAGATACCTTAAGCATGGGTAGAAGCTTCAACGTGTGATTTCGATATTCTGGGCATGTTTGTTGTTTAGCAGAAGTGTGGGTTGGTTGATTGTTTGATAGAGCCATAATATAACCAAGCCTCCATACCAAATTGGGTCAAGTAAAAATAATTGTTGAACCTCTCTTCTTCCCCAAGCTGAACACTAACAATTTAATTACTGACCAACAGCCAAGTTCCAAGAAAAGTTTTCTACCACAGTGTCAAGGGATCAACGGAAACCGAAATTATTGTTATACATAGGAGTGAAGAAATTCTTCGGTGAGTGAGTTTATTTGAGCTGTCAAAAGGGAGAAATTATGCTAGGTATCCCCACATTTCATTATGCCTGGAGTTCACAAGTGTAAAGAGAAAATTCATCAATTGAATTCTTTGTGGGAGTGTATTTGTCCACCCGGTCGAGTTCCTCACTTTACAAGGATTCGAATTACTATTCCTTACTGTTGACCGCATTACTTGCTTGTTGGGTACACGCTAAAGTTTGTGGGTTACGAATCCCCGGTCAGAGGCCGAATTTGTCATTTACGTTAGGGGATATTAAGAGACAGTGTGAATCAATGTGTTGGAGAACGCAAGTGTATCGAAGTCCGCTCAGCAACGTATATGCTCACTGTCACTGTGATATACAGGAAACAAAACGTTGTGTTGTATGTCATAGGTGTGCATGAAAACACTTGTTGTGCGTAAAGTTTAGAAGCGAGCAAGTCATTGGAATTTAGGAACTCGTATTGGCATAAAATTGCAGAAGACCGAGCTTGTCATACTCAGGTGGTTGAAACCACTACTGTATAATGTCGGAGGAAAAATTTGCTCTTGGGTACAATTTCTGGGTATTGTAAAAGTGGAAATATTCATCTGATACAGTTGAAACTTCTACGAGGTGCTATATTTCAGTATCGTTTTCTCTTATGTTTCCAGATATCGCTATTTTTAGTTATATCTCTGTGTGAAGCAAATAAATAAGTACTAAACATTATTTTACTCATGCTTATAAGGGTGGACTGATATCTAAAGGAATGTGCATTGGAGGCTAAAACAACAACAACAACAAAAAAAGGGGGGAGTGTATTTTTGGTCATTTGATTGTTTTTTACAAATACATTGTTGATTTGATTCTCTGAATAATGGAGAAAAATCATAGATTATTAGAGTTATTAAGCACTCTAATCTTATCTACTGATGGAAGTAAAATTAAAGTCAACAAAAACACTCTCATAGATATTAAAAAATCTTTACAATATGCACAGGAAAAGATTGATTTTCTGCAGCTTGAATCTCAGCTACAGCAAGAAGAATTAAAACAGAGGAGTCATTCTGAACATGTTTTTGTTCAGAACATTGAGAATGCAACCCATCAGAAGCAAGTCAATAATGTTACAGTTCATTCAAATAAAACAACAGTTTTACATGTAGATGCATAAACTCAGTCTGCACTTCCCAAGCCCATCATCAGACCTTGGGAACAACTTGTCCACAACAAGCACAGAACTGGTCTTGGATATGACAAGGACTTGTCCTTTCATATTCCAGACTACTCCAAGCCCATTCAGTTTCATAGTGCTGGATTTATTCATGACAGTTCAGCTCCAGCTGTTCTAGATTCTACCCCTCTTCCACCGCAACAACAACAACAACAGATTGTGAAATACCAACACTGTGATCAAGTTGGCCATCTGAAAGATCACTGTTTTTATCTCCATCCATGTAAGCACTGTCATAAAACCAGTCATTCTTCGCACAGATGCTTAAGAAACAATTGTCCTGCAAGAACAAAGATTCATCTTGGATGGATCGCTTCTTGGCAATGGGCATCAACAGCCAAGAAGATATTCCAAACACATGTCAGAACTTGTTCCACAGTATTGAAAAGTCTTGCAGCTGAGTTTTCTCCATCATCTCACCTTGTATCTGACAGGGGGGAAATGATGGTCATCTACAAGCTTCAAAGCCACATCAAGCAAGCTTGAGCCACAACCTACCACACCAGTTTCAGAGTTGTAGCCAGAGACAAAGATGCTCGTGAACATGCCTTCAGTTGGCAATCTGGGACACTTCCTCTAGCATAAGACTTCAGCTTCTTGCCAACTTTGGAAGAATTCTAGGAACAAAATTTGGGACACTTCCTTTAGCAGAAGACTCTAGCTTCTTGCCAGTTTTGGAAGAGTTCTAGGAATTGCATTAAGCATTCCAGAGTTTTTGGTCATCCTTAAACCATCACAGGTTGAGACTTCCCTTTTGAGGTTGAAGTTATCCCTTTTATGCGAGGTGAGACCTCCCTTCATTGGTTGAAGGTTTCCCTCTTCAAATCAATAAGAGAACTTCTTCTAGCAGAAGACTTCAGCTTCTTGCCAGTTTTGGAAGAGTTCCGGGAACGACACTAAGCGTTCCAGTGTTGGTGGTCATCTTTAAACCACCGCCCTTTATACCAACAATTCAGAGAGAACATCCAACCTAGTGTTGCCATGCATTTTTGCACATCTTGTATTACAACTCTCTTCTTGGACTAATACATAACCCTTCGGATGAAGGGGGGGAATGTTGGACACCTAATCCTCAATGGGTTAGTTTGGAAGCCAAATGGACAAAAGGAGTCCAAGAGACCTTAGGATGTGAAATCCAACGGTCACAAAATGTACTATGAATGTATATCTCTTGTTAATAAAAATTGAACTCACATGATTTATCTTTCCTATTGTTCTTGCTCCCATGTGTGTTTAACAAAAATAATATTTGAACGTTACTTAGGAATAATATACCTTGAGTTTATAATATTAATCTCTTTAGTTTAATATTATTTCCTTTGGTTCAATATCCTTTGGGTTTTAGTATTAATCCATTGTGTTTATGATATCAATCCATTTGTTAGGATTTTCTGACACATAAGAAATAGTTAAGTATAACATGGTCTAGTGTAGAGTTAGGTAAAGTGTGTTTATTTACTATGTACTTTTGTAACTTACATTCCGACAGTCACGATATGTTCTAGACATTAAGTGATTCGATGGATCATTCTCTCCTCGGTACTACTAACACGTGATCTATGGCTTAACACCCGATTGGTCCATGATCTCTATTTAAAGAGCATGGAGGGTCATTTGTAGTGTCACCATTCATGAGAAAAGCTTATGTCAATTTTCTTTCTTTTATTAATAAATTGCCTGAAGTGGTTGTGTTGGCTTAGGTCATGGACTGTTTTCCTCTTTGAGGGTTTTAACCACATCAAGAATATTGGTGTATTGATCTATGATCTGTTTGTAAGCGGTGTCCTTTGGTGTTCTATCTCAGAAACTTACCCTGTAAATTCCTACATGGTATCAGAGTTATCTGAGGGTCGCATCCATTAGTGATCCAAATTGGAAGCCAGTACAACTGCATCTGACTGTCATTTCCTAGATCTATTGTTTCTGACTACTTTTAGGTTGAGAGGACTGCACTATTGTGCTAGGGGCATTTGTTCAATTGAGGAACCCCTTTCATTTCACGCGAAAAGTTTTTCAGTAGCCCTAGCTATGTTATTTTTAAGATCTATAGGTATACAATCGTTATTTACAGTTTTAGTTATTTATCTCTTTGTTTTTTATTACTGGATCTACACCTTTCATTTTCGCGTATACTCTTTACCCCGTGACTCTGTGCGATCTGGGCAAATTAGAAACAGATAGGAAGGATTTTTCTGAAGCGTATGCTCTCTTCCACCGTGCCTTAGTGTGATCTCGGAAAATCAGAAACATTGAGGAAAATATTTAGTTTCCAGAGAAAGTTAACTTCAAGCCATAAGGTTTGGTTTTTTTTGTATGTCTGTGTTGGGTTGTGTGTTTTTTTTTTTTGTAGGAAAAAATAGTTTTTTCAAGTAAGCACGCACCTGAAAGCTTCAGTGAATAAATAAATAAGTAAATAAAAGAACCCTTCATATTTTCCAAAAATTACTAATCATTTAAACAAGCTCACTTGGTCCAAAGTTACTTTATGAGAATAGAAGTGTTGAGTTCAAGTCTTTCTTTTTGTTGAGTTACTTTTTCAAAAAGCACATGTAACTTATGTAAAAGGGTTCTCACCCATTATAAAAAGTGGGTCACTTATAATTCTAAAGTCTCTTTATATTTTATTTAAGCTACAATTTAGTGGGTAGCTCATAAAGTACCAATGTAAAAGTGACTTTCACTTATTTATCAAAGTGGGTCACATAATTTTTTTAATTAGATTAGGTTGGAAAGGGGGGGAGAAAAGGGGATGGAGGGGGGGTTTAAATATAACATTATCATTCACTTCTACACATTCATGCACTTCGTTGGCATCTTCAACAAAATTTCTTCAAAAAACCATAACTTTTTCATCTGGAAGCCATTTTCAGAGCTGTTTTTTTTTTTAATCTGCCTAATGTTTTGAGATCTTTCCATTGGAACACTTAGTTTCAACATCTACAATTTCAGTTTCTGTTAAAATGGAAAGTTCATGCCAAGTTATTCTTGACAACACCAACTACTTCCAATGGTGGTCCTACATTGTGGATTTACATAGAGGTAAAGGCCTTTACATAATAGCCTTAGACCAAGAAACTAAACTTAAATATGAAGATAAGGCAATGAAATGGGAAAATAGGAAAGGCCAAGCACATGGGTTGATAGGGATGTTTATTTCTCCAGAACTTAGATTCCATATCGCAGAACTTGATACCCCTAATGAAGCAATGAAACAACTCACTAAAGTTTTTGGAATTAAAATTAAAATTAGAGTCCATCAACTCGAAAATGAGCTGCTTATGTTGGACCCCAATAATTTTTCTTCCATTGAAGATTTTTTGCCCAAGTTTAAGACCCTTAGAATTCTCTTGGAAGTTGTTAAGGTTAAGAAAGAAGATGGTAGCCTTATATATTCCATTCTTACAAAGTTGGGACCAACCTACTTTGTGTTTGTTTCCACCTTTCATTATACTAGAGAAGCCTTTATTTCTCAAGGACAAGACTATAAGTCCCCCTCTTTTGATGCCTTTTGTGATTCTTTAATAAGAGAACAAGAAAAACTCTTACATCTTGGTATTCTTAATCTTGGAAAATCTTCTAAGAAATCCTTAATTGCCTAGCAACAACCAAATTCAAAGAATCTTAAGAAGCAATATCCTAAAAAGAATGGTCCTAAACCAAATAAGGGTCCTAAGCAATTTTAGTCTCAAATGAAAAATCATTTCAAAAAAATGATAAGATAAATAAAAACAAAGTGAAGAAGATTGATAGACATTTCCACTTTTGTAATCGAGATGGCCACTTAGAATCCAAATGCTTTAAGAGTATTTAAGCCTTGTAAGCAACAATGAAGAAGCATAATATCCATTTGGAGCACTCTTCAACTTCAACTTCATCTTCAGGAATATCACTTTTTGCATGTGGTTGTCAAGCATATCGGTCTGGTTATGCACTAAATGTGTCTTCTTCTTCTTATTCTCATGAGTGGCTCATTGATTCTGGAGCTTCTTATCACATGACCAAAAAAAGCCATGCTTTCTTCTTTATATGATTGTAACACTAAAAATATATATGTTGGTGATGATAGATCTCTTAGTGTTGTAGGGACTAGAATTGTTCATCTAGACGATGGTCAATTTAATGATGTATTATGTGTTCCAACCTTATCCTACAACCTTCTATCTCTATATTAGATAACTCATTCATATGAAGGTAAAACTATTGAATTTTCACCTCACGATGTTGTAATTAAGGACCTAAGAGATCTAAAATAGATTTTAGCTACTGGCATTGCTGATGATTCTATAAGGTTGTATAAGTTTAACAACTTTGGGTCATCAACGTGTATGTCATTGCTTTGAGTCACCATCTTTTCTTTACATAGATTTTGAAGGGAGTGATAGTTTAAGTGATCCTACAAAGCAGTGACATACACGTTCTCAGTTCAATAGAGACTCTTCTTTACTAGCTCAAGATTCAACAAATTATGATCCTGACACTTTTGCAAAAGCTTCAGGGCATCCATATTAGGACATAGCAATGAATGAAGAATATTGTTCATTATTGATAAATGATACATGGGATATTGTTCCTCTTCCAAAGGGATGAAGACTTCTTAGATGCAAATGGGTTTACAGAACCAAGTTTGGACCAGATGGAAAAGTTGATAAACATAAAGCTCGTCTTGTTGCTAAGGGTTTTTCACAAGTTAAAGGCATTGACTATACTGAAACCTTCTCCCCTTTTGCCAAAATGAACTCTATCTACCTTGTTGTTTCCCTTGTTGCCTCCACAAGGGATTCACAGTGGGAGCAATATCATACCACGTGGGTTCAGATTGGGGATATATATTGAGGGAAAAATGACATAATATATTGGGGGATATAGAGGTGGTAAAGGGTATTTATATTGGAAAATACAAAAAATGGAGCTCAAAGTTAATGAAAAAAATAAAGGGGTATAAAAAATGCTAATGAAAAATGGATACCTACAATGTCTAGTGAAAGTAGGGGTTTTTAAAATTGGGAAGGTGTATTGGGTTCATATTGGTAGGGGGTTAAATAATGTGTTTTTTTGAGGATTTTTCCAATATGCAGTCAAATTAAGGGTATTATTTAATATGCCACGAACACACGTGATATGTCATAGGTTCAGTGAGTGAAACCCCCATGGCTACCTCTTTCAAATGGGAAGTTGATCATATGGATGTTAAATTTGCCTTCTTGCATGGGGACTTGCATGAAGAAATATATATGGAACAACCTCCTGGCTTTATACAAACAAACTCCAACCTTGTATGTTGGTTTATGAAATCCCTTTATGGTCTCAAGCAAGCCCCTTGGGCTTGGTATGCCAAAATGGATAACTTTCTTTTAGATACTAGCTTTTCTAGGTGCCATTTTAACAGATACTGTCTACACGAAGAAAGTGGGTAAGTCCGTTATCATTCTTGTTCTTTATGTTGCTGATATTATCCTTATTGGTAGTGATCCCAACCTTATAAACTATGTAAATTCCAGCCTTAAAAAGTAGTTTGAAATGAAAAACTTAGGACACTTGCATTATTTTCTTGGTCTTGAAGTCTTGCAATCCAAGGAAGGTTTTTCCCTTTCCCAGTCCAAGTATTCTTGTGATATTCTATGCCACTTTCACATTAAAGACTATAAGCTAGCCCCTTCTCCCTTTTAGTCTGGAGCCAAACTTTGAGTCACTTGTACCTCCCTTGAAGTTGATGCTACCTTATACCGTCATCTTGTAGGAAAACTTTTGTATCTAACCCATACTCATCCTGACCTTTCCTTTGATGTTGGCCTTATTGCTCGGTTTATGCAAAACCCACATGAAAGTCATTAGAAAGAAACTAAAATAATACTTCGTTACGTTCGAGGTACAGTTTAGTTTAGGATTCATTACAGTGCATAAACATCTCCTCTATTGGTTGGTTTAATTGAATACAATTAGGTTGGTGACCCTGATGATCAGAAGTCTACTGCAGGTTATGTTTTCACTATTGGTTATGGACCTATTATATGGGCTTGCAAGAAACAAAGTGTCATTTCTCTTTCTTCAATAGAAGTAGAGTATCGTGGCACTGTAGAAGCTTGTAAGGAAGCCCTGTGGCTTCATCAGATCCTGTCAAGGTTTGGCTTTCAGTAGAAGCATCCGACTACACTTTGATGTGATAATCAAAGTGTAATTCAACTATGCAAAGATCCAGTCCAACATCAGCGCACAAAACACATTGAACTACACATGCACTTCATCAGAAAGCTCATCCATGACCATGTTCTTGAAGTGTAATATTGTTCAACTGATGATCAAGTTGAAAAGATCTTTACAATGGCTCTCGCTGATCCAGGTGGCTCAAGAAAGACACACTGGACAAGGAGGATCTAGGGAAGCTCAAAAATCAAAGTATTTGGATTATGCTCGAACCAGGACCAGAGCATAGATCTTGTCTTCTTGATCGCTGTGGTGTGAATGGCTCATCAAACTGAGCTTGTATGCGAAAGATGGAGCTCTTAAAAGTTTGACATGATAGGAGAAAGTGGGCCCCACAGTGTGCCACATAGCATCCCAGTAAGCAAGTGGAACCCACATGGCATCCCATTAGCCATTGACACTTTGGCGTTCTTTCATTTGTCACCTAAACCTGCATAAGAGACAAAATCATTTTTTAAATGGTTAATAACTATATAATGAAATGTTAAAATATAGTTATTAAAATAAATATATAAAACATCCAAACACATGGTTTTAGGATCGGCGGCAACAAACCCCGCCAAACACTTTAAACAACCTTATAAGTCACAAATTGCATTAATACTATGGTTCCGGGATCGACGATAATAGCCTCCGCCGAACCCTCCTCTACATATTCCGTATCTAATAATATATATATATATATATATATATATATATATATATATATATATATATATATATATATATATATATATTATAACCATATATTATAACCATATTACATTGTATTATTGGGGTGGGCAAGGGCCACCAGTGGTGGACCCGGCCCACACCCTATCACCGCGACCCAAAATACATGCGTTAACAAATCACCGATATGTATGTAGGCGTAACCTCCGATAAGAGCGTCGATACCTTCGCAACAACCGATGACCGATAAGTGCGATCACCGATATGGATATCGAGGAAGAGCCGAAAATCGTGCCAAATTAATCGGCGCTGATCCCTGCCAACCACCGATTGCGATTAATGTGCACCGATATATGTATAAATATATATGTCGATCTATGGTTAAGTGTGGGGTTTAAAGGGCGGGCTGGCCAAACCAGACCCGACCCCTATTTCAAACACATTTATGGTTGTAAAAGGTTATATATATAGAGAGAAGGCAAGATTTGATTCCTCAACCTCTCCTTAACCATAAGTCGCTTTTAACCAAGGTGCCAACTACTTCCATTGGGAAATCTGCAGATGAGTTTTTATTTAAACTCAGTGTTTTACCTCTGCACACAGTTCGAGACAAAGATGGAGGAGGTATAAAGTGGGCATGGATTTGAAAGCAGTTAATTGATATTTTAATGTAGGAGCCATGAATTTTGCAGGAGAGCAAAATTTTCACTTTGTCAGATTTTGACGAATTTTATATGGTTTTTACACCTCTCATCGCCATGAGCGCAACAATGATGTCCATTTCTTCATCAGAGTTCTACATGTTTTTAGTCATTTTCAAAATGAACGTAGAACCATGATTTCAGTGAAAGCAGAGAGCAGAACCAAGAGCCATGAAATTTTTCCAAGGAGGTAAAATTTTGACATTTCAGAATATAGTCAAGTTTATAGTTGTTTTTCATGGTTTTCCATAGGGATCACAATGGCGAGATCATATTTGTCATCTAAGTTGCAGATTTCTAGTCCACCCATAGAGTAGAATCTGTTAGGAGTCCCAGGGGAATCTAAAAGATTCCTTGAGCCCAATATTCTCAACTTCTCAGAATTCAGATTTTGGACAATCGATTTATAACTACTCGATGCCACAAATCTGATGGTGTGTTCATATTTCTTATTCTCTCACTTCTTCTTCTAGCCACTTTTCTAAGTTCCAGTGCAAATGTCCACATTCTTGTGTGAGAAACCATATTCATGCGATCGATGCCTTGAGATCGATGGTCTGAGCAGCTTCAGCAGTGTGACATCCACTCATTGGTTGTGAGGTATATGATGTGTCCATGTACTTCTTCTTTATACATTATGTTGCACAGATCCTTGATTGATGTTGATGCAGGGTCTTTTTTATTACATGTTTTCATCGTTCCTTGCTTCATGTTATGCGGAATCTTTTATGTGATGTACTAGTTATCATAACTCTTTATGTTATTATTTGAGATCTCTTGTTTTATGTTGCTAGGATACTCTTGTTTTCATCATGCATGTCTTTTGTTTTGACATCCCTTTTGTGCCATGTTGGCGGGATGCTCACCATGCATCTTTTTGTGTCATACTATAGAAATTTTGATTGAGAGTTCTAGTTGTGGAACATCTCTTAGAGCCACTCCTACGTGAGGGAATTTTTCCTTGTATGATCGAGACATAATCTCTGTGTACATCACCATTATTGACAACACTTAATGTAGTGGCCTACACCATCTTAACACTGGGGCTCGGAGACGTAGTCCCTCCTGGATGAACTCCATTATCAACACTTATGTTTTCATGTGTTGATGATTGTTATGTTCCTGTTCTTTTCTGCACGCATAAGTATTCGTTAATGTTCTTTTAAAAAGCAATTTTAACACATCACGAAAGTAAAAGGTCTTGGAAGGGTCTTTCTTCACACCCAGAATTGGGTCCAGGTGGCTCCAGAGAGACACACAGGACAAAGATAGCTCAAAAATAAAAGTGTTTGGATTATGCTTGAACTAGGACGAGAGCGTAGATCTCATCTTCCTGATCACGGCAGTGTGAACCATTCGTCAGTCCGAGTCTAGATGCGAAAATTAGAAGTAGTTAATGTTGGGTTGACTTTTTGATGACTGGGCAGCTTAAGGAGGCCATAGTTTGAACAAAATGCGGCCACTGGATTCCAACCAATTATGCCCAGATTCCATGCAAAATTATGGGGTCCTTAATTTGACTCCTACAGTCAAAAATCAAATTTAAAAAAAAAACACTTTATTGTTTTAAAAGACAAAAGATTTATATATTAAAAGGGGGTGGGGGATGCCAACCCCACCACCCCGAACTCTATACATATGATTAACAATTGTGAGGCCGACAGGAGTTGAACGCGCCTGGCCACATGGGCCGGCCCATCGGGTGGCCCCATAACAAACTTAACCAAAATGATTATGTGCCGAAACATTAAAACCATCATGCGGTTAATTCAAACACAGAGGAGGGTATGGGGGTGGGTCAGCCAAGGCAGCCCTAGCCACCCAAATTAAAAAAAAAAATTGAATTTGTGTATAAAATAATTTTTGTGCAGTTGTTAAAAATGAATTTGGTTAAAAATGGGAGGAGGCAAGATTTGACCACCTCACCTCCCCCTTAATAAATGGAGCCTTAACCAACTTAGCCAAACCAATTTCTTGCAAACTTAGCCAGTGAACATTTATATAAACCCAGAATTTCACCATTGCATGTAGTTCGAGATAGAGAGAGACTGCAAGCATGAAATTCAAGGTAGAATGCAGGCACATATTCAAGACAATGTGTTAATTAATATTTTAATGCAGGAACCATGAATTTTGCAGGAGGGAAAAATTTCCACTTTGTTAGAATTTGACAAGTTTTATATGGTTTTTACACCTCTCATCACCATGAACATAATGGTGTTGTTTGTTTCTGCATTAGAGGTCTACATTTTCTAGTCATTTCCAGAATGCACATGGAACCATGATTTCAGCAAAACAAGGAGGGGAACCATACGCCTTGAAATTTTCCCAAGGAGGTAAAATCTTGACATTTTAGAATATAGTCAAGTTTATACTTGTTTTCATGGTTTTCCATGGGGATCACAATGGAGAGATTAGATTCTCCATCTGAGTTGCAGATTTATAGTCTATCCATGGAACAAAATCTTCGAGGAATCCTGGGGGCATCTGAAAGATTCCTTGGATAGTCTATTTAGCACTACTCGAGGCCACAAATCTGATGGTGGCTTTAGATTTGTTATTCTCCCATTTCTTCTTCTAGTAGATTTTCTAAGTGCCAGTGCAAATGTCCACATTCATGTGCGAGTAGCCATTTTCATAAGATTGATACCTTGAGAGAAATGGTTTGAACAACTTTAGTAGTGTCACATCCAATTCTTCAGATGGCCCTTGGTTGTGAGGTATATCATGTGTTCATGTACTTATTCTTTCTGCATTATGTTGCACAAATCCTTGATTGATGTTGATGCAGGATCTTGTTTATTACATGTTTTTCATGATTCCTTGCTTGATTTGATGTGGAATCTTCAATGTGATGTACTTGCTGTCATAACTCTTCATGTTATGCTTTGAGATCCCTTGTTGTATGTTGTTCGGATACTATTGTTGTCATCATGCATATTTGTTTTTTTGAGATCCCTTTTGTGCCATGTTGGTGGTATACTCATCATGCATGTTTTTGTATCATACTGATAGGAGTACTTTGATTGAGAGTTCGAGTTGTGGAATATCTCTTAGAGCCACTCCTGCATGAGGGAATTTTTCCTTATATGATCGAGACATCATCTATTGTGTACATCATCATTATTGACAACACTTAATGCAGTGGCCTACACCATCTTGACATTGGGGCTCGGAGACATAGTCCCTTAAGGATGAACTCTGTTATCAATGGCTTATGTTTTCATATGTCGGTGATTGTTATGTTCCTCTTCCTTACAACATGCAGATGTATTCGTTAATGTTCTTTTAAAAAGCAATTTTAACACATCACGAAATTAAAAGGTCTTGGAAGGGTCCTTCTTCACACACAGACTTGGATCAAGTGGTATTAGAGTGGTATTTATGTTGATGTGAATTGCAGCGTGAACAATGACAGAGGATGAAAGAGAAATGTATGCACCATGCTTAGCATTTCCAAGAAAATGGAAATCCTGTATAAAACTCTACAGAAAGAAATAAAGGAAACGAAGCGCTTACAGCTTTAGTTTAAAGCCACAGAAGAATGATGAATTGAATTGAAGATGGGTCTACATGAAGAGGAATAGGAGAAGCATAGTTTGCTACTACAGCTACAAGCAAAGGGCGAGACCTTGGAAAAGCTACAGTGAGACCCATGTGAGGTAAAAAGTAGTTCTCCATCTTCATGTATGCTTCTTGATGATGATTTTGCTGTTATTGAAAATCATACCACAGGAATTGGCTCCAAATTATTGAAGAGACTGGGGTATGAAGGAAAAGGTTTGAGTGTTAATGGCCAAGGCATTTTCAACCCCATCGATGTAGAGGAATTACCGTGTCGAGTAGGACTTGGGTATGTCAGGAAAGAGGTTGGGGAAGGCATTGAGATAGTTAGTGAACCACCAACAATAGATGATGAGCAACCCTCACTAGTTCTTTCCAAATTGAAAGAGAAGGTAAAAGATGTTGATTTCCTTTCAGTTTCATCTTCATGATGTCTGTTGGAGATTTGGAGATCCCAATTACAGGGACAAATATGAGGCTCCTTACAAAGACAAGGCACGAGGAGAAAGAAATTAGTGCTAATAACCAAATCATAACTCAACCTTTGGAGGTTGTGCATGAATATTGATTTGCAGGCTCGAGATACAGTAAGAGAGAGTGCTCGAAGGTGTCAGAGTCATCACCGAGGAAAGAGAATGATGGGAACACATCCCCATCATCCCATGGTAGTGCCCATTGCAGGGAGAGAGCTGAGGAAATCTCTCATTGCCATACTGACATCAAAGACAGCAAAGGAAGGTACAACCATTTTTGATCTTCAAATGTTCACTTTAATTATGATCATGTTGTTAATAATGAACGAAGATCAAGGCACGAGAAAACATGCACCTTTTGTGGTTTACCTAACCATACATTTTCTAAGTGTTGGAAAAGGATGGCAGCACTCATGAGGCGTCAAAGACCCTCTCAACAACCTGAAAGGAAATAGGTTAATCAAATATGGAGGAAGAAAACCTACTATAGTCATTGTCACAAAAATTTCCATGAAAGAGCCATTTGTTGGAGGCTCCATCCAAAGCAGTGCCTTAAAGACAAAGCATCAGTGTGTGAACCAGGAAGAGCAGTTGTTTGACAAGAAAAACCACCACAAGGAGGTGACCCATTCACATTGATCAATGAAAAATGGTTTCTAGACATGTTGTCGTTCCATGGTCATTGTTTTGTAAATAATTTATTGCATTTTAAAATGTAAAAAGTCATGATGTGTTTCCATCACTTGGTCAGCAACAATGATGTCTGGTCATGTTTTGAGTCGTATTTTACACTTTGAAAGTGATGTTATGTTTCCATCACTTTTGAAAACAATTGTGTTTGACCATATGTATGTAAATCATGTGTTGCAGTGATGAGTTCTTTTCCATCACTTTTTGAAGCAATAATGATATGTTCGCCTTGTTGTCATTGCTAGGGTATTGCATCCATCTTGTTGTAGACTTGACCACCAAGTATATGTTATAAACTCATGGAAAGTGTGGGACATTTGGGTCTTTAGTTGGTCATGTCATCCAAGCATGTAATTTGCAAAAACCATGTACTACAGGTTATAGAGGTAGCAAGTGTTTGCTCATCACTTAAGGCTCCGAAGAACAAAGGTGAAGGAGATGGAAGTGAGACCTTTTTAGGATGCTTGTGATGTAGACAGGGTACAAAGAAAGCTGTAGATTATTTTTCATGCTTTTGGAGGAAAAAAATCTCCTCAGTGGGGAGGATTGATCCAAGTGGCTCCAGAAAGACACACAGGACAAGGAGGACACCGGGAAGCTCAAAAGTCAAATTGTTTGGATTATGCTCGAACCAAGTCCAGAGTGTAGATCTTGTCTTCCTAATCGTGGCAATGCAAACGGTTCATGAATCCAAGTATGAATATGAAAGTTAGAAGCAGTCAAATTTGGGCTGACCTTTTGATGACTGGGTAGCTTAAGGAGGTCATAATTTGGACTAAACCCGGCCACCGGATTCCAGGTGAAATTGTGGGGTCGTTAGTTTGACTCCTACGGTCAAACATTGAATTTTAGAAAAGGCATTTTATTGTTTTAAAAAACAATATCTATATCTATATCTATCTATCTATCTATCTATCTATCTATCTATCTATCTATATATATATATATATATATATATATTATTATATATATAATATATATATTATATATATATTATTTATATATATATATATAATATTATATAATAATATATATATATATATATATATATATATATATATTAAAAGGGGTGGGGCACCAACCGCACCACCCTCAACTCTATACATTCTGATTAACAATGGTGAGGCCGGGGGGAGTTTACCCACCTGGCCACATGGGCCAGCCGACCAGGCCGCCCCATAACAAACTTAACCAAAACCATTATGTGCCTAAATATTAAAACCATCATGCGATTAATTCAAACACGGAGGAGGGTATGGGGGCGGGTTGCCAAAGGTGGCCCTAGCCACCCAAAAAAAAAAAAAAAAACACCAAATTTTTGTATTAAATAATTTTTGTGTAGTTGTTAAAAATGAATTTGGTTAAAAATGGGAGGAGGCAGGATTGACCACATAACCTCCCCCTTAATAAATGGAGACTTAACCAACTTGGCCAAACCAATTTCTTGTAAACTTAGCCAGTGAAAATTTATACAAACCCAAAATTTCATCATTGCATGTAGTTCGAGATAGAGAGAGACTGTAGGCAGAGATTTCGAGGCAGAATGTAGGTATGGATTTAAGGGCAGTGAGTTAATTAATATTTTAATGCAGGTACCATGAATTTTGCAGGAGGGCAAAATTTTCACTTTGTCAGAATTTGATAAGTTTTATATGGTTTTTATGCCTCTCATCACCACAAACACAATGGTGTTGTTATTTTCTTCATCATAGGTTTGCATTTTCCAGTCATTTCCAGAATGCACGTGGAACCATGATTTCAGCAAAAAAAGGGAGCATAACCATGAGCCACAAAATTTTCCCAAGGAGGTAAAAGTTTTACATTTCAGAATATAATCAAGCTTATACTTGTTTTTCACAAGGATCACAATGGTGAGATCAAATTCACCATCTAAGTTCTAGATTTGCAGTCCATCCATGGAACAGAATATTTGAGGAATCCTGGGGGAATCTAAAAGATTCCTTGAGCCCATAATTCTCAACTTCTCAAAATTCAGATTTTGGACAGTCGATTCAGTGCTACTCGACGCCACAAATCTGATGGTGGTTTCAGATTTCTTATTCTCTCATTTCTTCTTCTAGTCACTTTTCTAAGTGTTAGTGCAGATGTCCACATTCATGTGCGAGCATCCATTTTCATGAGATATATGCCTTGCGCGAAATCGTCTGAGCAGCTTCAATAGTGTGACTTCTACTTCTTCAGATGGCCCTTGGTTGTGAGGTATATGATGTGTTCATGTACTTCTTCTTTCTACATTATGTTGCACAGATCCTTGATTGATGTTGATGTAGGATCTTGTCTGTTACATGTTGTCATGATTCCTTGCTTGATTGGATGCATAATATTCTATGTGATGTACTTCCTGTCATAACTCTTCATGTTATGCTTTGAGATCCCTTGTTGTATGTTGTTGGGATACTCATCATGCACATTTTTGTATCATACTGATAGGAATATTTTGATTGAGAGTTTGAGTTGTGGAATATCTCTTAGAGCCACTCTTGTGTGAGGGCTTTTTCCTTGTATGATTGAGACATCATCTCTTGTGTACATCATCGTTATTCACAACACTTAATGCAGCGGCTTACACCATCTTAACACCAGGGCCTGGAGACATAGTCCCTCATGGACGAACTCCATTGTCAATGGCTTATGTTTTCATATGCTGATGATTGTTATGTTCCTCTTCTTTACAAGATGTAGATGCATTCGTTAGTGTTCTTTTAAATATAAATTTTAACACATCAGGAAATTAAAAGGTCTTGGAAGGGTCCTTCTTCACACCCGGAATTGGATCACTCACAAAGGCGAAGTTTACTGAAGATCTATTTATGGTTGGAGTTTAGGAAGTTGTCACTAAGGGGGGATAGGCTCTAATGCCTCATTCCTTCTCTTATTTTGTCATATTTGTACATCCTTCAATCCTTTCCCAAGTTTTGTTTAAGGGGGGATGTGAGGATATTCTGACACATAAGAAATAGTTAAGTATAACTTGGTCTAGTGTAGAGTTAGGTAAAGTGTGTTTCTTACTATGTACTTTTTAAACTTATAATCTGATAGTCACGATATGTTCTAGACATTAAGTCATCTGACGATTCATTCTCTCCTCGATATTACCGAAACTTGATTTGTGGCTTAACACCCGATTGGTCCATATCTCTCTTTAAAGAGCATGGAGGGTCATTTGTAGGGTGACCGTTCATGAGATAAGCTTATTTGAATTTTCTTCCTTTTATTAATAAATTGCCTGAAGTGGTCGTGTTCGCTTAGGCCATGGACTTTTCCCTCTTTGATAGTTTTAACCACGTCAAGAATACTGGTGTATTGATCTATGATCTATTTGTGAGAGGTGTCGTTTGATGTTCTGTCTAAGGAACTTACCCTGTAAATTCCTACACCATTGGGTTTATTAATCTAAGGGTTCTTTCTCCTAGGGTTTAATATTATTCCCTTGTGTTTATAATATCAATCCCTTGGGTTTATTAATCTAAGGATTCATATTCCTAGGGTTTAATATCATTCCTCTGGGTTTTTAGTATTAATTCCTTGGCTTTATTATTCCCTTGGGTTTATAATATCAATCATGGTCGACCATGGTCAATCATGGTTGACCATGATAAACCATGTTGAACCATGTTTTATAGAATCAATCATCGTCAACCATAGTCAATCATTGTCAACCACGTCCAACGTCATATTGTGACAAATATTGTTCTGATATGAAAATCAATTATGGTCTAGCATCATAAAACATGGTCCAATGTTGCATTGTTACAAGGGTTTTTTCAATAATAATAATAATAGAAGTAATACTAAAAATAAATAAAATAATTTTTAAATTATTTAATAAATAATAACAATAGTTAATTGAAAAGATAAATAATAATAAATTACCTATTTATATATAATTATGTTTGGATGTTAAAGTTCACAAAAGATTTGTCTCTTTTGAATTTTAGGATTTTAAATTTGTTTATCTTAATTTCGATTTCAGCTTACATGGAAGTACGCTGTTCTTAATGTTGATAGATATGCACAAAGTGGATCTCTTAGGGAATAAAGAATGAGCAAAAATCCTCCCTCTTTTGTTACATAAAAAAAATTTGTGTATCCAAAGTATTCTACTATAGTAGGAAAAGAGAAACTAAGGATGCTTGAGGAAATCATAACATGAGAAACTAAGGTTACTTGAGGAAATCAAAGCATACTTTATAGGTGACTGCATAGCATAAAGGTGATTTTTTTTTGGAGAATATTTGAAAATAATTAGGTTATACCGATCATCAATAGCCCACTACAAACTCTCTTAAATCAAGTACAAAGACATATCATCCTATAGACTCAACTACCATCAACCATGGTCAATCATTGTTGGCCATCTTCAAGCATGGTCAATCATTGTCAACCATGGTCCAACAATGCATTGTGACAAATATTGTCTCAATATGAACATCAACCATGGTCAACCATGATCCAACATCGCATTGTGACAAAGATTTTCTTAATATGAAAGTCAATCATGGTCAACCATGGTCCAACGTCACATTATGATAAGGATTGTCTCAATATGAAAATCAAACATGGTCAACCATGTTTATTTACAGTTTGAAAAGATTTATCTTAGGGTTAATATACCTTGGCTTTACATTATTCCCTTTGGGTTTATAATCCATTGGATTTTTGGTATTAGTCCCTTGGGTTTATAATATCAATCATGGTCAATTGCCGCATATTGCCAAAGATTTTCTCAACATGAAAATCAACCATGGTCCAACATTACATTGTGACAAGTATTGTCTCAATATGAAAATCAATCATGGTCAAACATGGTCAACCATGGTCCAACGTCGCATTGTGACAAGAGATTTCTAATTATGAAAATCAACCATGGCCAACCATGTTTATTTAGGGTTTATAAAATTTATCTTAGGGTTTAAATACCTTTGGTTTTTAATATTAATCCCTTACGTTTAATATTATTCCCTTGGGTTTATAATCCCTTGGATTTTTAGTATTAATTCCTTGGGTATTATAATATCAATCCCTTCAATGTATTAATATAAAGGTTCATATTCGTAGGGTTTATAATATTAATATTATGGTTTAATATAAATCCCTTGGGTTTATAATCATAGTCAACCATGGTCAACCATGGTCCAACATTGCATTGTGACAAAAATTGTCTCAATATGAAAATCAACCATGCTCAACCATTGTCAACCATGGTCCATGTCACATTGTGGTAGAGATTGTCTCAATACGAAAATCAACCATTGTTAACCATGGTCAAACATGGTCCTATTTCACATTGTGACAATGATTGTCTCAATATGAAAATGAATCAGGGTCAACCATGGTCAACCATGGTTCACCATTGTCCAACATCACATTGTGACGAAGAATGCATCGATATGAAAATCAAGCATGATCAACCATGGTCCAATGTCGCATTGTGAAAAATATTGTCTCGATATGAAAATAAATTATGGTATAGAGTGGTCAACCATAGTCCAACATCACATTGTGAAAAGAAATATATCAAAATAAAAATCAACCATCAACCATATTTATTTTAGAGTTTATAATATTTATCTTAGGTTTTATAAACCTTGGGTTTATAATATTAATCCCTTAGGTTTAATATTATTCTCTTGGGTTCATAATCCCTTGGGGTTTTAATATTACTCCTTTGGGTTTATAATATCAATCCCTTGGGTTTATTAATCTAAAGGTTCAATTGTGGTTGAGCATGATGTAATGTTGCATTATGACAAAGATTGTCTCAATATGAAAATCAACCATGGTCAACCATGTTTATTTAAAGGTTTATAATATTTATCTTAGGGTTTATATAACTTAGGTTTATATTATTCCCTTGGATTTGATATTATTCCCTTTGGTTTATAATCCCTTGGGTTTTTAGCATTAATCCCTTGGGTTTATTAGTATTTTGCGTTTATAATATCAATCATGGTCAACCATGGTCAAATTTCACATTGTGACAAAGATTGTTGGGTGGAAACATGAATTTGGGTTACACTTTTGTGAGAAATGCCCCCGAAAAATTCACAATCTCAAATTTTCGACTGAACCAAAATTTTCTTTAGCCAAATTTTCTAAATTTATTCGATCGAAATATTATACTAACATTTGAAATTTTTTGTCAGAGTTGAAAAATCGGTAAAAAAATAATTTTTCGGTTGAAAAGGCTTCTATATATATGATGGTGTTGACGTTGTTATGAAATTTTATACACTGTTAATTTTTTATTATAGTTGAGCCAAGCACTACTATTTCGATTGGCCCGTCGGTTTGGTGGAGCAAACGATCGGGTTTATAAATCAGTTTTTTTTCAACAAATTTTTAATGCTTTTGCAGATTTAATAATTTTTTGTTGGTTTTTTTACAGAGTTTGTTGGTGCCAGAGGAATTTTGGTTGGTTGCACCTCATCGTTGCTCGAGGAATTCTTCCAACTTCCTCATCTTCCTCATCTGGACCAAGTAAGTCCTCCAAAACACCTAGAATAGAGTAGGGTAATTTTACATCAATTCATTTCACTTGGGCCTGCTGGACTAGTTACACTTGGACTAGTTTATTTATCATTTATATGGCACAAAACAAAGAAAAAAAGTCTTATAATTTAACTAATATTTCCACATGTATTTCGACTTTTGATAAATCAATTTCATTAGAATTTCGAGGTCAATGTATTGGTTAAAAATCCATTACAATAAAACATTGAATATATTATCAATGCTTGTTGTATTTTTCTAATTGTGTCATCTTATTTTATTCATCGGATTTTTGAATGAAGTGAATTTCCCATTTTTCAGCCATTAAAGACTTAATCTCCTAGAATTGGACTCCTAAAGAAAACTTTGTTGAAAGTTTCCAATTTTGACATTTTTCATGAATTCATTTCTTGTACGAAAGCACTCTCCAAAGTATCAGTTTACAGGATTGCACTAGATTTTGGACGTCTCTACCACTTCTGAAAGCATGTGGTATGTCATTACAACCTCTGATTTGTCCATTTTCATTGATATTAGTATTTCAATATAATTTCTTGACCACCCTCTTCTATGCAACAACAATGCCTAGGCTATGCTTCTAAAAGCTTCAATGAAACAAGACTTATCTTCATTTAAATTATGGAAATGGCTTTCCTTTTAACATTGTTGTTTTTTTCTACTCAGGGCCATATGTTTGGTTATTTGATCACTAAAAACCTTGGAAAAAGGTCAACATTGTTGCACCCTCTTTCCTCTTGAGTTACCGGACCATATGGATACTTTCCAAACACAATAGGTTACTTCCCTCAATCAACTCATTCAACATGCCGATATTATTAGATCCTTGTAGGGATCTCATATCTTGAGCATAGACTTTAGAAGGATACAATTGATACTTCTAATTAAAGTTCCAATAGAAGATATTGACATGATAAAGGTATTTGCACTAACCATAGTGCTATATGTTATTCAACAAAGAATGGTTTCATTGGTTGTGCACATTGTCAGGATGCAATTTCCACCAGTCGAATAATATGTTTTACCTCTTGCAGTTCCTCAAGTATAAATTCGCGATCAACTTAGTTGTGTGCACTTAGTAGTTGCAATTCTTTAGATCAACAGTGATTCATTGCTTGTGATCTCTAGTTTACACTTTCACTTAGTTGTTGACTACAAGATTGGAAGGACACAACCAAGGTTTCCAGAGCATATAACGGTCACTTGGTTTTTTTTTTCAAGGAGAAAAAAACAAAACATTTGATTATAGAAAATGTTTTACACACATCATAGTTCCCATTTAGTAATTAGAAGTTGTCATACATAAGGGAACTGACCTCCTCCAATGTTAGATAGACAAAAGAAACCTCCCTAGAACTTCTAAGGTAATATTCCTTTGATCTCAAAGGAACTATGCACTTCAAATTTCACTTGCATTCAAGGATATAGAGAGCTACAAAAAATGAAAATGTATAAAACCATTAGATAGACAGTTGCACGCAGGTACCTATGAAAATAGATATAGAAGGAAGTCTTACTAAATCACTAAAAAACCATGACTTTGGACAAACCCCCCCGAAAAGAGTTCAAAATGCATCTGCCTTGGCAGCAGAGACAAATCATGCTTAGATAAAAATTCAGCCTTAGAATTATGTTCAGTAAAGACATGTTGGAGGGATATCGACGAGAAGAGAGACTTTAATCCTACATTCGATTGCAGAGAGAGAATCCAATCTTGAGTATGGAAAGATAGCTTTTATTTTTTGGTATACATAATGCTATTAATTAAGTGATTTCTAACATTAGATAATGTATGAATTAGTATTGCAAAATCCAATAGCTTGAAACGTAACCCATTTGGAATTAATTGATCTCACATGTTATTTGAAGGGTGCATAAATTATTTCATTGATAGGGATAGATATGATATACACTTGCTTGCGCTCCACACAATGTCTTTCTTGTTAAGTCAAAGAGGGATTTATTTATAAGGTTTTAAGATATTCAATTCAATAATCTAATTTATGAAAGGCATTTGCCTTAAAAATGGAGTTGTTAATCATTTCTTGTCAAACATTTCTTGGAACATCTAATAGGTGGGAGCATCAAAAGCATCATTTTCTAGAAAATCTCATGGGTGAAGCATCACACACACACACACACACACACACATGTATACATGCAAAATGCCAAATTAGTTGTAGAACATATGAAAACATGCATGTTTTTATGTTAATGAAGAAGAAATGACATCCATAATACATCATTGATTAATTGTTCAAACATCAACCATCTAAAGTCTAGCAATTACAAACAAACATACAAATTTTAAGCCGTATATTAGAAAGTAAAACATTAACCTATGGAAGGAAATAGGTCATCCAACATTTTTTAATAATAGTGTCACCAAATAGTTATGCTTACAAAATAGGCCATCAGAGCACGAAAGTATGAAGACCAAAAGTTCTAAAAAAATAAATTGAATTAATTGCTAAATACTATGAATCTATTATCTATGGCTTTTAAAGTAGTGAGAAACGAGAAATAATTATTCTAAGATCCGTGATTCTATCTACTATTTTTTCTCTTTGAACCACTACAACTACCACGCCAACCTCCATGTAGTGGTAGGGGAGCTTCTAGCAATTACAAACAAACATACAAATTTTAAGCCGTATAATAGAAAGTAGAACATTAACCTATGGAATGAAATAAGCCATCTAGCAATTGTGAATAATAACATGACCAACTAGTTATGTTTACAAAATAGGCCACCATCACACCAAAGTATGAAGACCAAAAGGTCCAAAACAATAAATTGAACTAGTTGCTAAATACTATGAATCTATCATCTATGATATATAAAGTAGTAGGGGAGCCAGAGCAAGAAAAAACTATGTAGAAGAAGATGTTTGCAGAACTGAAGTTAGAGCAACTACTGTTAGAGCTGAAGTCGTAGACATGGGGGCCATGGAAATGGGTGGGAGTGACATCTCAAGGCAATCATCATCATCCATAAGAGCATTCTCCAGTTTATGTAAAAGCAATACTATGAAAGTAAAGCCAATACTCCTCATCATATATTTTGACCCTTACCCAAGGCCTAACAATGTTGTTACATAATTCTTATTTTTGTTTTTTATAATATTGTCCCTCATAGTATGTTTTGTCCCTTACCCAAAGCCTTACTACTTCAACTACACTAAATAAAAAGCAGGTCTACCATTTTCAAGTTATTTTTCTTTCTTTTGTTAACTCTCATTTTTAAATAATCATATAAATAGATAATCTAACATAATGTATTACAATTTTAATATGTAAATTTTAAGAAGGCAACATAGATATTAAATTTATTAGAATAAAACCAGGTCTATAATTTTTCATTTTAATTGTTTTCCCTCTTTGTTAACTATATTTTTAAAGAAGCATATAAATAGACCTATTTAGGACATATAAATAAACAACATGTACTATAGTTTTAGTTAGAAAATTTTATAACAAGACAATATAAGTGTTAAATTTACTAGAATAAAATTGGACTATGATTTTTCATTTTAATTGTTTTCCCTCTTTTTTAACTATAGTTTTAAAGAAGCATATAAATAGACCCATTTAGGACACACAAATAAACAACATGTACTATAGTTTTAGTTAGAAAATTTTATAACAAGACAATATAAGTGTTAAATTTACTATAATAAAACTAGTCTATCATTTTTCATTTTAATTTTTTTTGTTCCTTTGTTAACTCTAATTTTTAAAGAAACATATAAATAGGCCCATGTATGGCATATAAATAGCATGATTTATAGCTTCAACAAGCAAATTTTATCACAAGGAAGAATAAATGTTAAATTTCCAAGAATGAAAATACAAGTAAATTAAGTAATACTTTCAAACTTGGGTGATTTGAAGCTAAGTTGAATTAGAAAGATTTGTATCTGTGGAATGAACATAAAAATAAATTAGTAAATACTTTCAACCTTCAGTTGAGTTGAAGCTATGTTGAATGAATTAAAGATTTGTAGTTGATTTGAATTAGAGATCTCTAGTTTTTTTCCTCTTGAAATTCTCCAACCATCCAACCAAGTAGAAACAACCTTTCCTACTACCCAGCCTTCCGACAGATTTGTTTAGACCTTTTGCACAACCTAACCCTTCACCAAATTTTCTATTCACACTTTAAATTTCTTCCATTTGTGAGGATACAATATCATATTTATTAAATTCCTTCGATTTTGTGATGATACAATATGATATTTATGTTTGTTGTACTTTAACTAGGTGACTTCTTTAGGCTCCTCCTAGCACATTTTAAAGTGAATATTGGGTTAAGTCAGGATAGAAATTGGGATAATTATAATTTTAAGTTATTAAATCTATGTCGTAGAGTTCTTCAATACGCTTAATATATCTCTACATTCAAAAATATAATTTAAATGACAAAACATCAACATCTTACCAAAAATATAATCATGTAAATTCCAAAAAAATTAGAAAATCACCTCATGTTTATACATTAAATCAAAATGTTTACACCATCTAGATTAAGTTGATCCAATATCCATGAACCTTATCTCATAAGGTAATTTCCTATACCTAGTTGTAGTACTAGGTCAAAGATTTTCCCAACTTATCATGAGATAATCTCATATTCCCTTTGTTTTCTCACTTCATCCACAGTATGCGTAACTTTTAAAATCTCTTCATTTTCCTCTTTTGATTTTGAGTCAATGCATCTGTGAATTAAATATTGATATCATTATTTGAGTGATGTGATAGTGATAGGGATCTTGAAAGTGACCATTAGTTTGACAATGGATAAACACTTGGTCATGCATTTGAACAGTGATTTTATATAGATCCGGTTCCTAAAATCAATAAATTGTGAACATCATAATCTATAATTGGTTTGATGAAACTATCAATCACATAAAAATTATGAAGGAGAACAAAGAAGATGATCATCAAACTAGGCTAAATCCTTGTAGCATTCCATTATTCAATCACAATAGATATTTATTTATTATCATTGTCCCATAAACTAAGACATTTATTTATTATCATTCCATTATTCAATCACAATAGGTATAAAAATATTAAATTCATTTTATTGATTTTTTTTACAGGGATTAAAACACCCATTCAACATGGTTGAAAAATGGACATTATGCCTAGAAGCATCTTGTTATCTCAATCCAAGGAAAACAATGATTACTTATGTGCTATGCAATATTTTGACGAACAAAGTCCTCCTAAGAAAAATGAATGTATTGGAAGAACAACAAACAATCAAGCATATTAAATTGCATTGATAGAAGGCTTAGGAATAGCTAGGGAGTATGGATCCAATGCAATTATAGTCTTCATCAATTCCGAAATTGTGTGCAACCAGATGAAAGACGTGTACGAAGTTAAAAAGGAGAGTTTAAAACAACTGCATGGAGAAGAAAAAAATATTGTTAGTCAATTTCAATCATTTAGCATAAGACATTGCACAAATGTTAATAAGATGTCTAGTGATCTATTGTATGGGGTAATGCTAGCTCAATATTTGTGTGTGAAATATGAATTAGTGTTAATAAGTTCTCCATAAATATTTATTGATGGAAATTGTAAGATATATTTGATATGTGTGTGTTTTTTAGTTATACATGTGTTATTTTTAATGACCATGTGTTTTTTTCAATTCTATACCAAGTGTGCCCCCACTAAGTAAGAAAAACTTGGTGAACTTGACGTGTGTTAGAAATTTTGTATTTAATTTTCAAAATGCGTGTGCTTAAATATTTGTGTCATTTGTGTTTTTAGTCTTGAGTCTATTTTAAATGAAGAGCTTTAGATTGTTACATTAATTTTCTGAATCCTTTCAATGTTTTTAAATAGAAATTTTAAGATATTAAAATTCATGATATAACTTCAAGGGTTACATCAATTAAATGAATGAGGTAATTTCAAGGGTTATATCAATTTTCTAAATTCTTTGTCTTTTTAAATAGATATTTCAAGATTTTTAAATGCACGAGGTAACTTCAAGGGTTACAACAATTTTCTAAATTCTTGATCTTTTTAAATAATATTTTTAAAAAGAATTGTAAATGCATGAGGTAACTTTTTAAATATCATGCATCTATAGATATCCATATCATAAATGAGCATTTGCCACATGATTCTTTGAGGCAAGTATCAATAAAGTCTCATGCATGTACTAGAGGGGAGGTCAAAGTCATGGATCAAAGAGAATATCAAATGAATTGGGGAAGGTCCATCATGATCGTGGTATATATATGTTTATGTGCAAATTTTTAAATGATATTTGAATATAATGATATGTACATGTATACATATGGAATTGATTTTTTAAATCAATTTTGCTTTAAATTAATTTATAATAAAATTCATTTTTTTAGGAGCATCTCAAACTAGGTCGAAAATACTATCTACTCAATCAATGGAGGGCCATCATTCACATTGTCGTATGTGTGTGTGTGTGTGTGTGTGAATTTACCTAAATGATAAATAGGTAGAATCATATGTATGTACAAATGTATTGAATTAGCTTTCTATTTCTTTTTTAGAAGCTTCACTCACTGGGTGGTCAACATTCTACAGGTGGTCATCAATCTCAAGGTGCTCAAAATTCTCTGAGTGGTCATAAATCTCAATGGGATCTCTCATGATCATCATTATTTTGGTAAATCTATATATATATATATATATAATATATATATATATATATATAATATATATATATATATTATATTTATATATTAATATATTATATATTATGTTAAAACAAATGTGTATATGTAAATAAATTGCATGTACATATGTGTGTATATGTCTATCTTGCATGTGTATGAATACATTTGTTCACATGTTTTTATATTTATGTAATTTTATATATGGCTCTAGAGGGTTAAAATTTTTCTCCAAGTAGACATAAATGAAGCCGACCAATTCAAGAAGAAGGCCATACACCAACTACCACTTATCCATCTGATATTCTTGATGAGATTCCTTGGGAAAAAACCCTCCAACAATGTACATTACAAAGGTGTGAAATTCATTATTACAAATTGAGGAAAGATCTTGGGAGCTTGGAGCTCCTTGCAAAGAGTCAAGAAAGCTTAGAAATGGTTGTGAACTCTCTAAGATCATTTATTGATATTTACGAGAAGCTTAGGCCAACCAAGGATTTCTTTATATATATGATGAGGTGTAGAAAGGAAGCAATAATGGGTCTGGATAAATGGGCTGAGCTTAATAAAAGGGTTACAAAGAAAATGTAAAATCTATGTTTAATTTCAAAGAAGGGCCAAAATGAAAGATGCTCAAGGTGTAATATTTCAACCACCCTGATATAACCAGCCATTTGTATGATATGTTCCTTGTAGCGTATGGAATGTTGCCATGGAATGACAAGGTTGCAATATATTCTAAAAGATTATTTTATGCAAAATTATTTTTGGGTATGAAACTTGATTATAATGACCTTCCATTTGAATATTATGGTATTGGGAGAGGTCGGTTATATGATCGTAAGGGTACATTATGTGATACTGAATTACCTCATGCTCTGCCACCTTTGGTACTTCAAACTCCTCACCTGGTAAATTTGTGGTCATAGATGGATGCCAATTCTCAAATTGGTCGAGAAGGATGGGATGCCATTATAGAAAACATCTAGAGTGCATTGACTGGAATTGATATGGTCTAAATTGACAAAGAGCGTGAGGTAATGCATGTGCTGATTTTGTATATAAAGAAAATGAGGATATAGATAATATGAATACTGAGGAGCTTAAATCATATACAAAGGGTTGTCATAATGGTTGGAAAGACCTAATTATTCATGAGGAGGAGGGTGTGGAATCAATATGTGTTAATGGTTAGGGTGGATATTTTAATGTAATTTGTAATGTATGTGTTAGTGTTGGTTCACATATAGTTTCTCATTTCTTACAGATATAATCTAACAAAAATGTATTATATGTTCACCATTTGCAGTTAACTCATTTGTTGAACGAAAATTTTGATAATTTCACGGGCCCAAGTTCAGGTTCCAATCAAGATATTTTGAGATATATTAGTTTTTTTTAAGATTTCATGTTGATACAATTATTATTCTGCTTTTATTATATCAGTATTGCGAGGACATATTTTTAAAAGAAATAATTATGTATATATAATTAAATGTTAACATATTTTGATTCCGTCCAACGTTTTGGACATAGTGACAATGCATAGGATAATCTAAACAATTTGAAAAAGTCATGTAACAATTTTTTTAACATTGCAAGTTTATGCATTTTCATGTGCAATTTTAAATTTTTAATATATACATGTACATATATTGTACATGGCATTTAGGAGGGTGCAATGCATGGTGAACACCACAATGGCACAATGGAGGGGGAAGACCATGAGGTATTGCATGGAATTTGAATTTCTTTTATAATTTCGTTTTGATGATTACATTCTCATTTAATTTTAAAACATTAAAATTTAATTTTAACGTAGATAATCTTATGTATATATGTAATTACACATGTTGTGGAGGGCATCCATGATTCAAATGAGAGCACAAGAAGGTTGACAGATCATATATTTTAGCGAGATTCTCTAAATTGATGCAAATTTTTATTTAACATTATTTTAATCTTATATTTGTTTTTATCATGATATAAAATTTTGGACATATTTAAAGTAAAACTCTTTATTATGAATTTAGCATATTTTTATTGACAAATTTTTATTATTATATTTATTTTTATAATGATATAATTTTGGACATATTTTAAATCTAGAACTCTTTATTATGATTTAATACATACTAATTTGGGAGTTTATGTACATTTTGCATGGTACAATTTGCATGATGCATGGTTTGATGCTAAAAACTTGGTTTTACATATTTAAGTTCATGAATATGTAGCAATGAAAATAAATTTGCATTTAGTTGGTACATTTTTCTTAATCATTGTTATAATGTTAGTAGATGATTCTTGTGTTTTGATTAAAGTTGTTTTGTCACTTGTTATTTAAAATGAATATATTAAAATTGCAAATTAGAAAACATGGTACATTTTTCATTTGAATGAATGTCTTAATTCAGTATAGATGTTTAAAACAATCATAACTTAAAATTGGATTATAAAATATGGTATGTACATTTTTCATTCATGTGTAGAAACACTACTATGGATGTCGGTTGACAGTTAAGTTTTAATATAAAGTTGTTTGAATGCACAAACATACTAGATAAAATTTCATTATAAAACATGACACACAATTTTCATGATGCATCCATGGTTTGATGCTTTTAAAGGTTTTACATATTTAAGTTCATGAATATATAACAATGAAAGTAAATTTACATTTAGTTTGTATATTTGGCATTCATTCATTCCTATAATGTTATTAGATGATTCTTAGGTTTTGTTGAAAGTTTTTTTGTCAATTTATTTAAAATGAATCTAGTAAATTGCAAATTACAAAACATGTTACATTTTGCATTTGAATGAATCTTATAATTCACTGTAGATGTCTAAAAAAATCATAACTTAAAATTGGATTATAAAATATGGTATGTACATTTTGCATTCATGTATATAAAGGCTACTATGGATGTTGGTTGATAGTGATTTTAATGGAAATTTGTTTGAATACACAAACATACTAGATAAAATTGTACTATAAAACATGGCCCATAATTTGCATGATGCATGCATGGCTTGATGGTCTTAAAGGTTTTACATATTTAAGTTCCTGAATATGTAGCAATTAAAGTAAATTTTTGCATTTAGTTGGTACATTTTGCATTCAATCATTCCTATGATGTTAGTACATGATTCTTAGATTTTGTTTAAGGTTATTTTTTCAATTTATTTAAAATGAATCTAGTAAAATTGCAAATTACAAAACATGGCACATTTTGCATTTGAATGAATCTTATAATTTGTTGTAGATGTCTAAAACAATCATAACTTAAAATTGCATTATAAAATATGGTATGTGCATAAATGCATGAAGGTGGGTTACACTTTTTGGAAGCACGCTAGTTGGGAGGGAAAAAAATAGCTCCATCCAGGAATAGTTCAGTGCTTGATCAAGCTATTGAAGGCCTAACAAATAGAGGTTTTTCTCCTATTCTACAGATTTCTTTATATCACTATTTTGTAGCCTAGCAAACTTAAAGAAGTATTTTCCCTTAGGTGGTAGAGTCAATCATGTTGGATTCGTGAATGAATCCTCTATCCAATGAGTTTGATATTTTTGTATTCATATTCTATTTTCATTTAATTTATCTTAAACATTTGCTTAATTTTTTTTGGACAATTACATAGGGGATGAATGAAAAAAAATAAAAATATGTGAAACTAAAAATAAATAAAAAGTACCACCATCTTCATTTACAAGCCATCTTCAAAAGGGTACTCTTGGTTTTTGAATTTATTTAAATAGTAGAAAAAAATCTTACGTGAATGCAATGAAAATTAATAAAAATGAATTTTGCATAAAAAATTAAAGTTTAATATTATATTATTTCTCTCGTGTAGACATTCATATAATATATATTAATATAATATATATATTAAAATTATACATTTTACACTAAGTTATTATACTTGAATACGCATAGCTTAAGATGTGCAAAAATATTCAATGACAAACATTTCATTTAATGGAAAATTCACAGATTATATGACACTACTTGTTTTTTTACAAAAAAATATCATTAGGGTAACAACACATTTCTCCACAAATTCTCTTTCTACTCCGAATCAAAATCCACAAAGCTTATATGAATTTTGAGAGCAGACTAAAATTTCATCAGCACATTTGATTCAAAAGTACCACTCATATTCATACATCCATCTTCATATTTTGACGTTAAATAACTATTTAGAAACTCATCCTTCTTTTCAAATTTATAAATATTTCTTTTTCTCATAAAATGCTAAGTGTAAATTTAGAAACTAGTTTTATCTTATTGTATAATCAAAATTTACATATTTGACATTTTACAATTTTTCCCTAAATGATATTTTTTTTAGAAATATATTTATTTTGATTTTTTGATTATTTAAATAATTTTAAATTCATTATTTTTTTTTAAATTAACAATTCAATTTATATCATCTTAAGACTAAAATTAGTCCAAACGCAAAACAAAAATTCCAAATGTTGTTTGAAAAATTAACAATCTAATTTATATAATCTTAAAATTAAAATTACTCAAAACAAAAATTCTAAATTTTACACATAAAAACTTATTTTACTTTAAATCCCATGCATTAATTAGCATTATAACTTTGCTTCAACCTTTAGCATTGTGAAAACGAAGTTGCATGTATCAAATCTAATTGTAAATGATAGGATACCTTAAGGGTGAGTTTTATCTAAGATAAAGATTCTTAAATTTGATAATAAATTGTCTAGCTTAATTTTTCTATTATAGAATTTCAAATATTTCTCATATCTACAATTCAGTATGGTTGGATAAGAGTCTTTAAATAATTTCAAGTGCAAGTGTGGAGCCCAGTCTGGTATGAAGAAATGTGTAAGTTTGTCCTTTAGACACTATAACACAAAGGGGGGTTTTAAGACAACATTTAAGATATTTTTTGGGCAAATTCTCTTAACTTAAGACAATAGAAAAATTGTGTATTGTCTTTAAATGGGTGCCTCAAATTAAATTATATTAAAATTAAAATGTCTTAAAATATTGTCTATATAAAGAAAATATCTAACACAAATATTTTTGTCTCTCCAGAGACAATTTCATTTTTGTCTCTCTAGAGACAATAGTTGGGATTAAAGACATATTGTCTTTAAAGAGATAATGTCTCTAATCCTAACTATTGTCTCTCTAGAGACAATAAAAATTTACATTCAAAGATAATACAACATCACTTTTGTCTCTTTAGAAAAAGATCCATTGAAATAAACCAATATTAAAAGTATTTAATTAAAAACAAATTACAACATCATTGATTAATTCATATTAGGGCATAGTGGAATTCAACCACTGACCTCTTGCTCATAACGCAAGCACTCTCCCATTGAGCTAGCATCATTTAAACAATTATGTGAGAGTTATGGTAGTCCTTGAAATTGCATATATGAGTATTGATTTAAAAAAATGCTTGCCACATAATCACGTAATCCTTGTAAAATTTAAAATCATGTAGCCCCCATTTTTAACTTGATAAAAGTAACTCAATGGAGTTAAATCAATGTCACATCCACGTATCATGACTCACACAACAAGCTACTAATATAAATAATTTACAAACTATTTAATCTAGTCATACAAAAAAAAGTAACTAGAATTATCACAAGCCTTGAATATCATGCTACAACTATTGAATGGTTTATGTTTATCATGTTTCCACTCTTCATATATTCCAGCGATATGATTTTTTTCAAGGAATTTTTCACATCAACTAAAGAGAAGGTACAAAGAATTTGGCATAGCCATTTTCCTATCTATCCCTAAACGTTTTGCAGCAAGTTATATAATCCAACACAATTATCATTACCTATTAGTAATGATAAAAAATGAGAGTCAACTGTGTCCTCATATTTAACTTGCATCCTAGAAGAGAAGGCCAATGCACAACCAACGTCTGTTTGGTCATTCAATGTAACAAATGCTAACAACCTGCTCTGCAATTACACTTCCAAAGAAGTCATGTGTAGCTTTGAAAGCTCGATTTAATCCTAATGCATGGAAGTCAAAAGAGTATGGTATATTCTATTTTACCACGGATCCAAATTACACCTTGAAACCACAAAATTTGAAGGCCCAATTTAAAAGAAAAGTGATCAATTTTTCCTTGAATTCGTCTTTGGTGGTTGCAGCAGGGTCTAGTTCACAACAATTTTGGGTACATTTGGGGATTCTTCACCCAAAAGTCTCTTTGCTAGAACCCGCGGAGAAAATCTAACAAGCTCCTTCTTGGGAACCAAGTTAACTGCCTACTTCCTTTCATACATAGAATTGAAACCATCAATCTTGACAATATGAACCCCACTCACTCGATCCTCTTCCAGAAGTCATTTCCAATTTCTACCATTTCATACTTACATTTAACTTCTAGAGGAGTTTCTTTGTTCCAAGTAGAATTCAACTCTTTGTACAGGGCCTAAACATCACCCTTTTTGGGAAATATCCTAAAAGTTCCTTTAGCGCTTTTCTCCCATTCAACAATATGAGAAATAATATTTAGCATGTTGTTGTTGTCAAATTTTCCATGCTTAAAATGCCCACAACCCTAGTAAAATCCATCATCCAACCAGTTAGTGACAGTTATACCTTCTGTTGTTTCTTAAGAAACCAATTTCTTGGCTGTAGCAAAATTATGCTTAAGACATTAATAAAGATTGTTTACTATCACTTATTGTTGATTATATTCTCAAATGAAGGACTTGGAAAGATTGGACATAGACTCTTAATACATGTATGATGAGAACATTTCAAAATGCCATTTGTTGCTAAATATAAATGATGAATGAGGAAATTTTGAAAGGGAAGTTAAAGACAATATGTTGATCTCTCATAGGAACTATTATCTTTAACTTAGAGGAATTATGATCATGAGAAATAAATTATAGACAATATGCTAGTCTTCCACAGAAACTAATATCTATAACTTAGAAAGGAAGTGAGGACTTTAAGAATAGGAGCGCTCTTTAAGGGATTTTATCTTGCAGCTTCATTACTACACTTAAAAAGAAGAAAAAATTGCATGACACATGATAGTGAAACTCATAAATTATATATAACAACGCCTGGAAACTTTTGGTTGTTTCATTAATCAATGATGCTATCAGAAATACAGTGGTCTCGTTCTCCAAAGTTCCAACCCCTACTTAGTAAAATTTTCCCCCTTTATACACTCTTGGAATAGTTGTTGAAACTATCAAACTACTAAAATGCTTCCTAAATATCTAAACTAAAAACTATTACAAAATTTTTCGGTGGTTTAAAGACATCTCAACGAACATAACATAACAGAAAACAACTGAATTTTAAATAATACAATAATCATTGACTTGCCTTGTTAATCCGCTGTCGAATGCCTTAATCTACTTAAATCATAATGCACTATGTTAGATTTTATTTAAACCTGGGATTACACGTATATCGGATGCCTTTTAATCGGTCAAAACATCAAAAAACCCAACCATTTCCTTTTCCTTTAAATTTAGCTTTAACACCAATTTTTCCATTTACACAGCAAAATTGACGAAAAATGTGTGAAGTGGAATTGAAAAGGAATCAATCCGATTTAATGAACCTATTGGATCCACCTATTTAGTGATGCATTGAATTTCAATTATAAACTGCAATCGGTGTCTTTAAACGGTGTATTAGCCCCAAATCCTAACAATTTTCAATATGGCAGACTCGACGGTAGTATAAAACATGTCACAAAAAGTATCGGGTCCACCCATCGCAATCGCAATCGGTGCTTATCCATATATATATATATATATATTATAATATATATAATATATATATATATAATATACAATGTATACTAATACGATGAACCCGATGCAATCATAAAACACAATATATATACTCTTGGGTCCGGCTTACCCATATTGCAATTGGAAATCATTTCTAGTATAATATCTTTATAATTGGAATATATAAAATGCGTAATTATAATGTATATAAAATAATTTTCAACATGTCAGACCTAACGGGAGTTATAACCATAATGAATATAACGTTTGGGTCTAGTTGTCATAAGTCATAATTAGCAATTATTGAATGCACCAACATACATATTCAATGCTTTATGGACCTGCCAGGCTGTTAAAACATTAACGTAGATATGTTTCAGGTCTGCCAGCATTAATCGCAATCAGCAATCTTTATACATATTCAAACATATAACTGTGGACCCGTCAATTTCTATAAAACACACCTTATAGTATGTTGGGTCCGGTGTTAAATTCTTCAACACTTGTTTTCTTTGTAAATCCAATATTTTCTCTTTATTTCTTTTATGTATTGGATTCTGATATACATCTTCTTGCCCCTCCCTCTTGCCTTATTTTTTTCAAATGCTTTTCAAGTGATTTTTCAAATGAAGTAATAAATGAAATACAAGTCACAACATCTGGCTCGACCTGGGGATAGTGCTTTTGCCACATAAGCACTAAGAACCGCAGATTAGTGTCTTCACCTCGAGTTTGGAGTCATATATTGCTCTACATAAATTGAAATACTATGGCATTTGTACAATGACTTCACTCTGGTATTCACAATGAAATGATGCTTGTTCTTTAGAACTAGAAGTAATGTTTTAAATAGTGCCCATTAACAAGAAGCTATAGAGTCTCACCATCAAGATTTTCAAGGTTTAAGGTATTATTGGATCTCACTTCAAACATTCTAAAAGGACCATACTAGAGAGGATCAAAATTCCCATGCTTACCCTTATCCTATCTTCTAGTATCCCATCTAAATACTAATTTTACAACTTTGAAATCAATTTCTCTCGCTTTTCTGTCAAAAACAGTTTTCATCTTGGACTGATATGTAATCAAGTTGTCCCTTAACTTGTCCCTGTTTTCGCTAAGCTCCACCGCTTTGTTAATTCTTCTTACCATGGAATTTGGCTCTTCTTTCACCTCCTCGATCATTGCAATCACTGGTTTCACAAGTTGACTTGGAAACAGAGCTTCAGTTCAATATATTGATTCAAAAGGTGATTTCCCTGTAGATCTTCTTGCAGTTACTCTTGCGGCCCACAAGGCAAAGTTCACGTTAGAGTCCCAATCTCTTTGATTTTTTGCAATGGTTTTCTTAAGGATCTTCATCAAAGTTTTGTTAGTAGACTTAGCTAATCCATTTCCCTAAGGATGGTAAGTTATTGAAAGAGACAAAATAACATTATACTTTTGAAAAAAAGTGATGAACTTACTTAAGTTGAAGACTTGAGCATTGTCTGTTATAATCTTAACGGGACACCCAAATCTGTTGAAAATATTTTCTTCTAGGAATTGCATCACTATTTGATCATTTTATCTCTTAGTAGGAATTTCCTCAGTCCAATTTGGTGAAGTAATCTATTGCTGTGAGAACCCATCTATGTCATCTGCCTCAAGGTGGATTGATTTCTCCAACAAAGTCCAATCCCCATTGTCTAAATGGCTCCTCTATGAAGACTGGAATTAAAGGTAAAGGACTAATCTCTTCTTCTTAGCAAAAAGCTGACATTTTTTACAACTTCTAACAAACTTATAGGTATCACCAAATAAAGTAGGCCAATAAAATCCAGCCTAAAGGATCTCTTGTGCAGTTACTTTCCAACTATAATGTCCTCCACAAAATCCCTCATGATAATCTTTGATTGTTTCTATAAATTCATCTTCTATTAAACATAGCAATAGAATTCCAGCACGATCCTTCTAGTACAATTTTCCTTCTACAATCGCATATGGTTGTGCCTTGATCTTTAACACCCTATACTTTGTTTTGTATAAGGATTGAGGACAAGGAAGAAATCACAAATAATGAATTATATGTTTATACCATTCTGAACATAAAAATCTATACCTGATCTTCATTCCTAGGTCTTGATCTCCTTCATTTTCTTCATCTGCTTTTTCATCTACAGGTGCGAACGAGTTAATTCTCAATGCCTGGAAGTTTGATTCTGTTAACATTTTCACCATTCCTTGTCCTTTTATCAACTTTGTGGGTTTTGTATCCAAATCATACTCTTGGATCTTAGCAATCCACTTTCCTCTCCTGTCTTCTACATCTCCCTGTAATAATATATCTTTCACTGTAGCATTAGGCACATAAGCAACGATTTGGGACTGCAACACATAAGTTCTAAAAGCTTTTAGGGCTTTTAATAAGGCATATACCTACTTCTTGAGAATATTATATTTCAGCTCAGAATCTCTAAGGATCTTACTGAAGAATGCAATTGACTTCTCTCTCCCTTCATCATTCTTCTGCAATAAGACAACAACTATCGAAGTTGATGAGGAAAATGAAAATATTTGGAAAGGCTTTTGATAATCAGGACTAATTAAGATTGGAGCTGCCTGCAATGCCTCTTCAATTCTAGAAAATGATTCTTTAGCTTCCTTGTTCTAGCGTAGTTCATTCTCCTTCTTTAGCATATTAGTTATTTCTTTCAATATTTCTGCATAATTGGATACAAATCTTCTCAGGAAGTTTATCTTTCCCAGAAAATTTTGAATATCCTTTTTACTTCTGGGCAATGGTATTTTCTGCATAGCTTGTCCTCTAGGTGGATCTATCTTCACTCCTTCTCTGGAAACAATGTGACCCAATAATTTTCCTTCTTCTAAAGCAAAAAATGAATTTCTTAGGATTTAAAGAAAGTGAAAATCTTCTACATTTATCAAAAATTCTTCTCAAATGATCTAAATGTTCTTCATCAGACTTAGAAAAAATAGTAATATCATCCAAATATATTACTACAAACTTATCTCCAACAAAAGCGATGTCCATAGCCCTTTGAAATGTAGCTCCTGCATTCATCAATCTGAAAGGCATTGTCGCATACATAAATGTTCCCCAGGGAGTTGTAAACGTTGTTTTCTTTTGATCCTCCTTGTCCATAACCACCTAGTTATAACAAAAAATACATCTAGCATTGACATTCTAAAGGATCATGTTACCCTTTGTAGCACATGATCCATTTTGGGAAAAGGATAATTATCTTTCAAAGAAGCTTTATTTAGATTTCTGAATTCAACACACAACCTTATTTTTCCATTTTTCTTTCTCAAAGATACCAGATTAGCCACCTAATCAGAATACCTGAGTGGGAGTATAATTTTAGCATCAAGCAACTTCCTGAGCTCCTTTTCAATTGATGGTAGAAGTAAAGGATTTATCTTCCTAAGCTTCCCTTTGTAGGGTTTAACCCCCTCCTTCAAAGGAATTTTATGATGAATAATATTTACATCATAAGTTTTGAGATCTCCATAGGACCATGCAAAGACATCAACATAATTCTTGAAAAGTTTAATATATCTTTCTTGAAAATTAGGTTGAACTCCAGCATATAATTTGAGTAACCTGGGATTCTCCTGAGTGCCAATGTTGTGATCTTGAATATGTTCATCCTGTGATATTTTCCTTGAGTCTACAGCCACATCATTTGAATTAAAAAGCATTTCAAGAGAAACAAGTCCCTTTGGCAAAAAATTGTCTTTTAATTGAAAGATCTTTTGATTTGCTATTGAATCTTTAAAACCACTAGCTCCTGCAATTGTTTCTCTCTGTTCTTCATCTTGATCATTTTTTGTACCCTGGAACTCCTAAACCATAGTAAAAAACTCCTTAATCTACTGGGCATCTTCAAAAACTTGCCAGTTTTTAACATTATCTGGAACAGAAGGTATGTATCTCATTTCTACCTCATATCATAGTCTTGGATTAATAGGAGGCCTAAAAGTGCTAGAAGCCATAACCAATGAATTTTCCAATCTATTCTCATCCCTTGGAATGAATTGAATGTTAAAAGCTTCAAAGAAATTTTCAATGAAATCCCATACCTCATTTCTGTATGCCCGGATTCTAGGATGCATTGTTTGGCATTGATATTTTATCTGCTTAATAATTAGCTCTGAATCTTTAAAAACAGACTTGACTCCCATAGAGAAATAATTAAGGACTCATATTCTACCACATTGTTAGTTGCCTCGAACTCTAATTTGAAAGAAAAAGGAAACAAATTACCTCCAAGTGCAATTAGAAGAAAACCAGCACCTGTTCCTTCTTTTGAATAAGCTCCATCAAAGAAACACTTCCACACTTCTTCCATTTGTAGCTCTGTAATTACAGTGGCTGAAGCAAGCTACTTCTAATTAGCTTCATCCAGCTCTGCATTATCATGTAGTGTGAAACAAGCAAAATCATCCTTCTCCCGACTATACACAGATGAGTTTCTTGATCCATTTTTTGTAATAGTTTTTACAAACCTAGTTTCTCTATACAATCTCCTCTCCTCCCCACCAAAAATTTGTTGACAATAATACTGAGAGGGGGGGGAATCAGTATTATCTTATTCTTTTACCAAATCTTTCTCATTTATACTTTGAATTATTTTTGTATACCAATACCATAAATACTGAGCATGAATAAGAAAAGAAGACAGTCACATCAAAGAACACCAGATATAAGGTGGAAACCCAATGTGGGTGAAAACCACCTGCTGCAATATGTCTCTATCTTCTTTAAAATTAGAAACTCCTTTTATAATGGTCTTGTACTGGTGCAGTCCTTTACCAGTACGCAGGGTGCAACCTGCAAAGAGCTACAACTCTCTCTCGTTTTCCAGTCTCTCCTGGAAGGGAGCCACAACCCCCTACTTCTTTTCTTTCAAGGACCACTTTTCATAAATTTTCAAACTGGATCCATAAATATCAAATGATCATCAAGTACCAGTAAGTCACCCAAATAACCAGATCCATAATAACAGAAAAATAAACCCATAACACCTTCTGTGGCGTCTCCTGCGGCGCCTTCTGTGGCGCCTCCTGCAGTGCCTCCTGTGGCGCCTCCTGCGACACCTCCTGCGGCGTCTCCTACGGCGCCTCCTGCAGCATCTCCTGCGGCGCCTCCTGCGGTGTCTCCTGCGGTGCCTCTACACTTCCGCAGCTGCAGCGTTCGAGAGATCACCCTTCACAAATTCACTTTCCACTTCACTTTCATATAGATCGAGCTTTTGAAACAATAACCCAATATTTCAGATCTTAAGATATTCAACCCAAAAGCATACACAAGCCAAATGATCTCCTTTGCTTTATATAGGCAAGCTCTTCCTCAAATCATGGACCAATACCACGGGCCAAAACCATAACAAACCAATACCATCAACTCAATACTAGGGATCAACACGTCTGTCGAGATGCCATGGTCCAAAAACCATAGGTTCAAATTCCAAGGACTAACTACCATGGACCAAAGGTAAGTTTTCCCACATGAAATAAACTTTTCTCTGCATAAAATTCAATGAACTTTTCTCCACATGAATAAACTTTTATAAAATTTTCTCTGCATAAAATTCCGTGAACTTTTCTCCTGCGTACTTCTTAATTCTCATCATATTGAGAGCCATGCCATGGGTGTTGCCCTCAAGTACAACATCTGTAACATATAACCATACCAGAAACATAATGCCAACATCTACAGGGTCCTCAATCATTGAAGGTTCAAACAACCTTAAACAGTCTGCATTTACGACTGAGTAGATGTGCATGTAAGCTAGTAGATCAAGGCGAAAAGTATTCTCACCAATCTTCTCAAGTATCTTGAAGGGTCCATACCTGATAGGTTTTAACTTTTTACCTTCACCTTGCATTCTGTCCTTGTTGATATACAGCCGGACTTGGTCTCCAACTTGGAAACTATGCTCCATCTGATGCTTATCATGCCTAGCCTTGTACTTGGCCTGGCTCTTTTCCAGCTATTCCTGTACTGCCTGATGGATCTCCTGAATCTATTCAATGAACCTAGCTTCCTTGTCCACATCACTGTGTCCATAAACCCTGGTATCTTTACCAAAGACAAAATCCAAGGGAGACCTTTTTATGAAACCAAAACAGGTCTCAAAAGGAGATCTCTGTGTAGAAGAGTGTTTCGCTCTATTGTAAGCATGTTGCACATAGCATAAGTGCTCATCCCAAAGCTTAGGATGTTTGTTGCAATATCCTCTCAGTAGCTAGATCACCATCCTGTTAACTACTTCTATTTGGCCATTTGTTTGTGGATGAAAAATTTTGTTTTTCTTTAATTTGGTGTCCATTAGTTCCCACAGACTTGACCAAAACTTCCCCACAAATCGAGTGTCTCGATCAGATATAATAGAAGTGGGTAATCCAAAATGAACCCATACATGTTCAAAGAAAAATTTTGCAATTTGTTCAGCTGTAATCTGTTTACTACAGGGTACTAAAATACACATTTTGCTGAACCTATCCACAACAACATATAGATAGTCATGACCTTTCCTAGATTTAGGCAGTCCCCCAACAAAATCCATTGAAATGCTTTCCCAAGGGTGAGAAGGAACTGGCAAGGGAGTGTACAAGCCTAGTTTCCTATTGTTGGGCTTGCTTTTAGCACACATGGCACACCACTTTACATATCTAGAAACTGTCTCACTCATTCTCGGCCAATAGTAGAACCTTTGCAGTTGTGCAACTGTTTTACTTACCCCAAAGTGACCTGATATCGGAGAAGTGTGGGCTTCCCTAATTATCTTTACTCTTTCAGTTTGTGGAATGCAGAGTTTCCCACAATGATATAAGAGTCGGTCCTTCACATGATAGGCCAATTCTTCCACTCTTTTGCCTTGACTCAAAGTTGCATACACATCTTTAAAATCCATGTCTTGAGCATACTATTCTATGTAGCTTTCATGCAACATATAATTATGCTTAAGTATGGTAGATGCATTTATAATGGGTCTAGATAACATATCTGCAACCTTGTTATGTATGCCTTTTTATATCTGATGACTAAATGGAACTTTTGTAGAAAACCCATCCATCTGCAATGTCTTGATTATTGTAGCTTAGTTTGGGAGTGTAGATATTGAAGTGGTTGATGATCATTGTGTATTACTGTCTCTTTGCCCATTAAGTAATGTTTCCACTTTTTCACACTCTAAACTATCTTATTCAGTGCTCGGTAATCAATGCACATTCTCCACAAGCCATCTTTCTTTCTCACCAAAATGATTAGTGACCCACATGGTGATGTGCTAGGCCTAATGAACTCTTTCTCGAGCAACTCCTGCACCTTCTTCTTGATTTCAGCATTCTCTAAAGCGAACAACTTGTACATCCCAATGTTAGGCAAAGGAACATCTTATTACAAAATAATATCATGTACTATTCCCTTTTTGGGTGGTAGACCTTTAGGTTCTTGAAATAAGACATCATACTCTGAAACAATATTTTCTATATCAGTTTGTTGATCAACATTACAGTCTTCAAATATTTTGGTCTTATCATGTGTCTTTCCCTTTACAACCATCAGTAAGAATTGTTTGCATGAATTTTTATCATTCTTTTCATATGTCCTGAGTTTATGAGAGTGTAATTATTCTTGAGTTTGTGAGCTCTTACAAAGTATTCGATTCCATATTTGACAAGTAGATACTTGTTCTCAGCTCTATAGAAAATAGTTTTTCTATCATATAAGTAAGGACTTCCTAAAACAATTCTACATATATCCAAAGGAATTACATCTAACTCAACCTCATCTACAAATGTTGACCCAAAAGAAAACTTGAGTTTGCACTGTCTAGTCACTTGTAGTTGTGCTTTATCATTCAACCATCCTAATGGGTATGGTTTCTTATGAGGTGTAGTTGTTAATCCGAATTTGTTTACAATTGCTTCAAAAATTAGATTTAATTGTGAGCCAATATCAAACAAAGTATCAATATTTTGATTTTTGGAAATTACTCGAATATGGAAAAGCTCATGTCTTTTTCTCTCATGTTCTTCATCAATGATAGATTGAGCAGAATTACTAGTAGATGCTTCAGAATTCTTACCTTTTATACCTGTGGCTGCAATGATTGTTTCATCTCCCGTCTGACCCCAAATCTTTATGAATAGCTGCAGCAGTCTTCTTCTTCTTGCCCTCAGAGTTCTTAGGCCTCAGCTCTGGATGCAGAATCCAATAGTGCCCATCATCATGCCCCTCCTTTTTACAGTGAGTGCATGAAGCTTTGCCTCTTTGTGTAGTGTTAGCCTTCCTTGCTTTCCACTTCTACTTTCTTTTCTCCTTGCTCTTGCTTACAATGGGTTGGGATGGTCCCCCAACTTTGGATTTCCATTCTTTCCTCTAGCTTCTAGGTGAGTAGCTTGTACAGATACCTCATCTATACTAGTGGGATTAAACATGAGGATGGTATGCCTCATGTAGTTTTATAGACCACCAATGTACTTCAAAAGAGTTTCCGGTGAGTCTAATGAGATGCCCAACATCATGGCTCTCTTTTTGAATTCTTGAGTATACCCTTGCACACTTTGCCCTTTCAACTGCCAAAGAGTTTGTCAACTCATCATGGCTTGTTGCATGTAGGCCAATGGATAGAACTGCTTTCTGATGGCAGAGACAAAGTCACTCCAAACAGAGATGGTCTTACCATGCTTCTTCACATCAGCTTGGGTTATGCCTTCCCACCAAACCAAGGCAGTGCCTCCCAGGCGCAGGCTTGCAAGCTGAATCTTACTCTTGTCTGAGTCTATGTTTTGTACCCTAGAATACACATCAATTTGTCTAATCCAATTGTCCATCATATATAGGAAAATCAAATTTGACATCCAATTTCATAAAGGATGCCTTCTTGTTATGCACAGGGCTACTAGGAGGTGTAGGAAAGCTTTCTTCTTTTCCCTTTCCTTTAGAGTGGTCATGAGAATGAGATTCATCTTCTTCTTTATCTTGTTTAGAGCCTGATGAATCTTCACCTTCTAAAGTGCCTATACATTTCTTCTACCATAGACTTCATAGCTAGGAAACTTTCTACGAACTGGGGGTCTGGCCTTGTAGAACCTTCTTCTGACATTGTCTTTCGAGAATAGACTTTCCCAATTTCAGGATTAGTTTCCACCAACTCTCCTTCTCCTAATTTGAGCTTTGATCTAGTGATCATTCACAGCTAAACCAACACAAGCTTGTCTAACCTTATAGCCTAGAGCTCTGATACCACTTCATCTGATTCTCACCCTATGAGTGACCTCAGTTGAAGATTTAATAAACAAAGGTATTAACAAACTCATGTGCTGGTGTGTGTTCTATGTGATTGAAACAACGGATCAATCAGATTGCAAATACATAGACATTTTGAATGGAAAGACAGCTGAGAAATACAGTAAGCAATACTAGACACAAACAGTTTTTAATAAGTAGTTCACCCTAGTCTCCAGGGCTATGTCTCTAGTCCAACTTTAGTGGTGGCCCTGTTTTATTATGTCTTTAAGCAAAGAATTACAAAAGTAGGGACTCAATATGAGTTCTCCTAAAGTAGATTTTGCTTGGCAGGGTGGTTCTTGGATTCCCTAAGCCACTTGGAGTACAAAGACTCTTATTCTTCCTACCTGCTCTGCAACTCTCGGTCTATAGTAGAAAGAGCCAACTGTGATGCTCAATCTGGACAGATTCCTTTATGGGAAGGCTTGATTCTTCAAGCTCTTTGGTGCTCGATGTTGCCTGTGGTCAGCTCGGCCCGTTGTCTCCTCTCCTTGGCTTTACTGCTCTCTGTGCTTAGTCCTCCTCTCAGGGTTCACTGTTCATTGTCTCTCTTGGTCGCTTGGACTCTTCGATCTGAATCTCTCTTCTGATGTCCCGTTCACTGTCTCTGCTCATGGCTTTAGCCATTAAACCTTCGTGTCTGTTCGTTTCCTCTCCTTCCTACATCGATTCACCTATCACATGTGTGATTGGAATTCCCTGTTGGGCATCAGCATAATGCTCAAGAAGTAGCCACGTGTCTCTATCGGAACTGTGCCAGCCCACTTGTGTATTCATTGCTTTCTCCATTGTGGCGGTCAACGGATTCCAAATCCTCTTAAATCATGGCTTAATCCCCTGTCAATTCTGCTCTGTCGATCGAGCGCAATCTCAGTTGTCCGATCTTGGCTCCTCCAAATCCAATGTCATTCGCACGTCGAGCATGGTTGACTTGCTCAACCAATTGTTGGGTTGTGTTATATTCTTTCCATGACTAACCTATGTAGTGAACCTGGGGGTTAGAAGGCGGCCCCCCTTCATTGCGCCGATTGCGTAGCGGGGGGGTGGCATCCCCCCCTATCTGGGGGGTTTGAGGTGGGCGGGTAGCCCCCCCTCTACGGGGTCCGGGGCAGCACCACGGGAAAAAAAAAATTGGACCCTATATTAGGTTGGGCGAACCTACCTATGGTTTTCGGTCCATGGTTTTGGACGCGATGGTTTTCCGTCCATGGTATTGGATGCTTCGGCATGTATAAATATGTATTGTAACATTGAAAGGAACATAATGAAAAATCAAGCTGGTAGTCCCGGTTTTGGGTCGAGTGGGAAATCTCTGTGTATATGTGTTTTATGTGTTATGCTCTCGCATTTTTATTTTTTCTGTGATTTAGAATTCATATGCAGGTAATTTCTATACGGGGTTAAAACCTACACCTATAACGCGTGATTGTGGTAGTTTTTCTCTCTCCTCCACTACCACGTGTCAATCGCTGATTGTGATCGCTCTGCTTTCTCCAAAACTGCTTACTGTTTAAGGGCATCCCAATCAAATCGTCGGTTTCCAAGCTGTGGGTCCCACCGTCATACGTTGGCACTTTTTACCTTTTTCCGCCCGCGGTCCCTTGGCTCTCAACGTGACCAAGCGCTTAAGCTCTACCATTTCGGCCCTATCTGCCCAGCGATGCACGTTACCAGCTCCTTTTCCCAATCCGGGGCTCCCAGGGGCTATTTTGACCTCCTCCGCAGTCTCCATGGGCCTCAGTCAGCATGCTTTGACCGAGGTCCTCGTCGTTCCACGCCGGCTGCCATGGCCACTAGTTCAGGGTGTTTTCGACTGTGGTTTGGATTCTTCAAGGATTTGTTCGACCTGTTTTAGTCACGGTTTTATGGTAGTCATTTATGGATCCAATTCGGATCAAGTGATGATTTAAAATAATTTTATAACTAACTTGAATATCGTATAAAATATGAAATGTTGGAAATAAATTTAGTTTTTAAGAATATGTGTATATAGGTACAGTATGTAGAACTTGAGATTTTCTAAGACTTGCATGTTAGTTTTTTTTTAAATATAACACATATATTATTTTTAGACATGTATACAGAACACTTTATTCTTGTGAGACTTTCCAAATTTTTAATGTTAATGTTGTATGTTTTTTAAATTTTTATGAAATTCATCATCGCCTTGGGGATTGCTCATACACGTTGGGAAACCCATGGACCCCCTTCTCTATTTGCACATTTGAACGACATTATGTTTGGTGTATCGACTTGAAGTAGCTGATTTTGTATGGCGTTAACAACAAAAGTTAAATTGAAGAGTGAAGACGCAAACAGATAAGGAGTTTTTTTTTGTATTTTGGAGAGATATGGTGTTTTTTAATTTATTGTGTGTGAAGTAATAAGTGATTTTTTTGGGAGAAATAAGGTTAGCTTTGTAATCAAGTGATGAGTGAGCTTTTTAAAGTTTTTTTTTTTTTTTTTAAAGGGCCTTGTAATGGAGTAATAAGGGTGATGTTTTGAAATTTTTTTTTTGGAGTAATAAGGAGGTTTATTTGTAATTTGTAAATTGGGGAGATAAGGTGTGTTGGGTAATTTGTTTTTAAGAAGTTTTTTGGGATCATCACATTGTAACTCAAAGTATTGTTTACTTTGAGGGGGGGTAATTTCTTTTTTACCATATTGTGCAAAAGCACCATTGTAAAAAGTCAAATTTTGAAAGTTGCCTTGTAAAAATTTGAGAAATTGACTAGAGCCAAGTGCAAAGCTCAGTCAATTGTCTCCTATTTTGACGAATATTTGAGGGTCAAGTCCAAGCCCCGATAGATCGTGTTGTTTTTGCGTGGTGTGTTGTGTTGACTATCTTGTCATTTTTGTTCTGATTCTTGGTGCGACGCTTCAACGCTAAAATGTCTAAGTTGATTAATTTGTTTTCTGATTCTGACAAACCAGAAGGCACCAAATCTTATATAACATGGCATCGTCTCATTGAAAGCACACTCATTTACAATGAATTATGGCAGGGAATATGTGATGGAGATGTTAAGCCAAATAAACCCACAGATGCAGCTGCATTATCAAAATGGGAAATCAAGAATGCTAAAGCCTTAGCTCTTATTAAATTGTTTGTGAATGATGAAATGTATGTCCATATAGAAAATGCTTTAGATGCATGGACTGCCTTGAAAACTTTTAAAGACCTCTTTGATACTTAGCCTGAATCAAAGAAGGTTGACCTACAGTTAAAATTGTTGCAACAAAAATTAATTGAAGATGGTGATATTCTTGAATAACTCTCCAGACTTAAGAATATTAGGCAGGAAATTATTAATGTTGGTTTTCCCACAATTGATGATAGCTTTATGGTCACAATTGTAATTGTTGGGCTTCCTTCTTCCTATACGCATTTTTTAGAGACTTTACAAGTAACTGGGAAATTAGAAAAACTAAAGTTTGATGAACTTTGTGAAATGTTAAGTCAACATGATAAAAAAATTTGGAAGAAGAAGAAAGTTGGTGAATATGTTTTTCTCACAGAGGCCAGCACTAGTAAGTCATCAGCAAATAGTTCTCGAGGAAGAGGCAGAGGGAATCAGAATCAAGCAGCACATAATCGAGGTCGAAGCCAAAGCAGAGGCAACAATTTTAACAGAGGAGGAAGAAATAATTTTCAAGGTAGAGGAAACAACCAAGGAAGAGGCAAATTTCAAGGACAAGGATATAATAATCAAGGTAGAGGACAATCTCAAAATAGAGGTCAAAGCAGAGGCAGAGGACAATCTTCAAGAAGAGGAAGAGACTTAAGTCAAATTATATGTCGAAGATGTAACAAAGTTGGCCATTATGCTGAAGATTGTCGAACATCACTTAATAAAATTCTCAAGTTTCAGCAGCATTCAGCACAATTTGCAAATGATCAAGATGAAGATAACTCAGAATATGTTTTTACTTCCTCACCAGCATCACAAATTTCATCCCATCTTAGAAGTGACTACGAATATGCCTGGATCTTGGATTCCGGGGCAACTCAGCACATGACTTGTCGACGTGATATTTTTTGGAATTTTCAAGAATGCCAACTTAATTCCATTTTTCTTGCTGATGATACAAAACATACTCCTTATGGAAAAGGAGTAGTAAAAGTTTTTCTCCCTGACATTGGAGAAAAAATGATTTCCAATGTATGGTATGTACCCAGTTTCAAGAAAAATTTGCTCTCTTTAGTCACAATTCGACAAGCAGGACATCAGGTGATTATGGAAGATGGTTTAGTGAAGATTAATGCAGTGAAATAGAACTTGAAAACAATCATGACAGGTTATGAAGATGGAAAATTGTTACTGGTGAAAGGGATAGTTATTCCAAGGCATTCTGATTTTGCAGGGGCAGTGACTACAGGTATTTCACCTATAAGACTATGGCATGTAAGATATGGACATTTGAATTTTGAGAGTCTTTCTCAATTGCGGAAACAAGGAATGGTTAAAGGACTTCCCACATTCAAAAGGGAAAATGAAAAATGTGAAGCTTGCATTTATGGAAAACAAAATCGAGAAAGTTTTCCAACAAGTTCATGGCGTGAAAACAGGCGGCTACAACTAGTTCACAGTGATGTTTGTGGTCCACTACAAACTTCATTTGGTGGTTGCAAATATTTCTTACTATTCATTGATGATTTTAGCAGAATGACTTGGGTTTACTTCTTGAAGAACAAGTCAGAAGCATTTGATAAGTTTAAAATTTTTCGCCAACTTGTTGAAAAAGAAGTAAAAGAAAAGATAGGTACTCTCAGGACAAATAATGGGGGAGAATTCACTTCGAATCAATTCAAAAATTATTGCAGTGAAAATGGCATAAGACGACATCTCACTAATGTTTACACTCCACAGCAAAATGGAGTAGTCGAAAGAATGAATCCCACTTTGTTAGGCATGGCGAGATCCATGTTAACTTTCAAAAGGTTAAGTCCAACATATTGGGCAGAAGCAATTCATACAACTGTCTATTTAAGAAACAGATCTCCAACTGCTTCTTTAGACGGAATCACACCTTATGAAGCTTGGTTTGGTTTCAAACCTCGAGTTAAACATCTTAGAGTTTTTGGGTCAGTTTTTTATGCCTTAGTTCCAAAAGAAAAACGAACTAAGCTTGACTCACAAAGTTTAAAATGCACTATGATTGGCTATTCTGATGAGAAGAAAGGGTACCGTCTTTTGACCAATGGAAAATTCATTGTAAGCAGGGATGTCATTTTTGATGAAACTGAGAGCAAAAGTGTTGAAGAAATTGAAAATCTTCTTCACAAGTTAGAAACTAAGGGAAGTAAAAGAAATGATAAAAAGCAAAGTCAACCAACTTCACCAAATTGGTATGAAATTGATTTTCCTTCCTCTGAAGATGAGTCATCTACATCCACACCAGCAACAGGGTCTTCAAGCAGTTCATCTGCATCTCCAAGCAGCAGCAGTTCTTCTGACAGTGATTCTCCACATGCTTCACCTGAACGACGAACATCAGTTTATATTAATCCTCTTTACAATGATGGGGACTTTACAGAAGCACAAACAAGTGAGCACCAACTTCCGAAATGGGCAGTTCAACTTTTGAAAGATGTAAAGCCTGATGAACATAATAAAACTGGCACCAGAAGGGCACATAGAAGTGAAGGCAATTTTGCCTTGATAGCAAATGATTTTACTGAACCTTCCACATACAAAGAGGCAGTAAAACATAAAGAATGGAAACAGGCTATGGTTGAAGAA